>RCUC01130538.1:0-11780 GCA_003697995.1 Taxidea taxus jeffersonii
TGTCTACTAAGAAGATAAACTTCTGTTAAGACTTTGTATGCTCCTAATTGATGTGGAATAATACAGTCCATTTTCTTAAGTGAAGGACATTTTATCTCATTTTGTTTCTAACAAGCATTTAAGCTATGTACCCCTTCATTTTAAAAATCATTTTATAATTAGAATTACCTTATTTCTGCTTCTACTGAAATGGTAGAAAAAAGAGAGTCAAGAAACTACATTTTCCTTAACCAGGTGCAATAGAACTGGAAATCATCATCTACCCAAGATCGATGTTCTGATTCTGTTTTATAATATTTCATGCCAAAGCATAAAATGGCAAACTAGCTTTACAGAGAGTTAATGTGGTATACTGAGATGAACGGTGGACATGTAATTAGCAAATGTATATTCTGACCTTCAGCTATCCTACATTCATTGATCTGTGTATTTAGCAAATATGTATTGAGTATGTGAATAAATACTATTCACTACTATGGGTGATGCAGTAGTAGGCAAAACCAAGATCACCTATCTTATGGGACTGGTGCTCTAATGTCAGTATACAGAAGTCAACAAATTAACAAATAAATATACATTATGCTATGTAGTGATTGAATGCTATGAAAAATGCAAATTGAGTTAAGGGATAAATATTGATGGGGAGTTTTCCATTTTTTAAATTTTAATTTTAATAATTGTTATTTGACCATACACATGCCATTCAGTCCTTCTGCTTTCTCGTTTCCCCATTTAGTGTGTGTGTTTGGGGGAAGAGGTGGACGTGAGATTCTGAAGACCTTCCAGTTGTTAGTTAGGACCAACCCAGAGTGCTGTGTAGTCATGCAATTTGGGAGTCATCATCTGTTTAAAGAGAAGTCATCTCCAGTTTGCTTTAACTGATACCTGGTCCCCTTGCATTTTGTTCTTTTTTTTTTTTTTTTTTTTTGCACACACACATAATAGTTTGCTTCCTAACTCCTGTATTATTGTGTGTTATATTACAAAGCAGTTTGCAATCATTTTCTCATATTAACTCACCATTTTATTCATTGTTTCCTTCATTTAGTATGTATTGAGGTTATACCATATGCCAAGAAGCATGCTGAAAGATTTAGATCAATGTTAGTATCCCCGTATCACAAAAAAGAAGTGGAACAAATAAATATGAACCAGTACAAAGACAAAGAGCAGATCCGTGTTGAGTTAAATCTAGAATTCATCTCTGAACACACATGATGTTGCTTCTTTTATTCACGTGCTGCCCTTGTGAACTCAGAGAAAAGCTGGACTTCTTGATGTTTATCTCTCAGTGATGTCTATGAGAGAAGATGTTCTGATTTGGGTCATTAGATATCTCTGGCTAAAAAGTCCTGTATGAATGGCTCAGGATTTATGCTTTATAAGTAGTGTATTCCATGAAGTAACTACAAAAAAAAATGTTCTTTGGTCAAGGGAAGAGAAGAATTTGCCATTAAAGAAAGTCAGTTTTCTGCCCAACACAATGAAAATATCTGTCCAAGAGGTATTCATCTGTGCTAACATCTGACCTCCTTCCTGAGAAGATGTCAGTGAAAAATGAACTCACTGAGATGCATCCCAGTTCCCTTGGGGAAAGAAAGACAGAGAGGACACAGGAATAAGCTTGAAAGCAAACCCTAGGAGAGGACTGAGAGCAATTTCCAACAATATTTCTCATGTGTTACCAGGAAAAGACAATACATCTTAAAGAAGACTGAGCTGCCCAGTCAGCTTCCATTTCTTCATTGAACCACTCCCTGTGACCTGTAGGACCTTTGAAAGAGAGCTTTATATTGGCACTTGTTTAAAGTCTGAACAATAGTAGAAGGCAACTGTCACCTAGGGATGACCTCAGCAGTTCTTGACAGAACAATGAAGCCAACTTGATGCAAAGCAGCAATGAACCAAATGCAATAATGGCCTCACTGAATTTATATTGTGATTCCTCTGGAGTAAACAATTAGAGGCTGCAAGCCTGATTCCAGTATCAGGTTAGGCACAACTTCTCGAAAACACAGAGAGGTCTCAGTTCAAATGCTCAGGTTCCATGTAAAATGCTAGTCCTCCATCAGAGGACAAAGTATAGACCCAACAAAATAGCCCCTTCAATAGAAGCAATGGTAGATGGCATAAGTGATGACATTAATTTCAGTCATCTTTTTTAGGAAGCTGATTAGTTTCCGGCAGGTTACTCCTCCACGTAGTTCACTTCTCTCTCAGGAAGCATGCATTGAAGAAAAGATACCACTAGATTTCTTTATGGACCATAGTGCTATGGGAGGGAAAAAGTTTAATTAAGAGGCTCTGATCTTCAGAGAAGTCAGCTTTAACTCTTTTCCTCTCCCCAACACACATTGGTGGATGCTTCTTTTAGTCTCCCTTGCAGAGGTTGGGGGCTTTAGGAAGTGGTATACTTGGTCTGACCCTAATTGTCTCTTCTGGAAAGCTTATAGTAGGGAAATGCTGATGACTAAGTTTCAGCTGGAATAAGGAATGGTGGAGTGGGAGACTTCCAATGAGCATTCAGCAGTCATTGAGACTGAAACTATGTGTGGGCACCTGGGTGGCTCACTTGGTAAGCATCTTCATTAGTCTGCCTTTGGCTCAGGTCATGAACTCAGGGTCCTGGAATTGAGCTCTGCATCAGGCTCCTTGCTCAGTGGGGAGCCTGCTTCTCCCTCTCCCTCTGCTTCTCCCCCTGCTGGTGCTCTCTCTGTCTTGCCCTCTATCTCTCACTCTCAAATAAATCAATAAAATCAGAAAGAGAGGAAGGAAGGAAGGAAAGGGAAGGGAAGGAAAAGGGATGTGATGGAGATCTATGTAGAAGATCAGTTCAAAAAGTGGATCACTCAGAGATGTGTGGAAAAAGTGATGGCTCATCCTGGGAGTGGGCACATTAATCTTCCAGAGGGTATAAATGAAGGAAATATCATCATGGATTCTAACCTGCTACGCAGTTCGGAGTTGGCTTGTCTGACCTCTCTAACAAATGAATGTTATGTTGTAGAGTCCTGACATCATAGGTAAAATGTATCATTTTTATTTATTTGTTTGTTTGTTTGTTTGTTTTTTAACATGGTATACTCTCTGCTGAGATGGGCTTCCACTCTGGAACTTTTTTTGTCATTATTTTTCTTTCTATTTTGTACAAGAAATCCTTCCTGTAACATGCATCCAGAAATGTTTTCTGTTCTTGGTTTAGATTTGATTTGAAGGCTTTGCTACCTGGCCATCCCCTTCCTGCATTGGTGTTTGTGTTTTAGACTTATCTTTGAACTTATATACTCAGAAGAATGGTCAAATGTTTGACATTCTGTGAAGTACTCAGAGTCAATGTCAGCCATCTTGTTGGAGCAGAATCTGGAAACTCCCTGCTCACATGTCCTTTACCTATTGGTTTCTGTATATTGAAATACTGGTTTCTTTATATGGAGAAAATGGTTTTTGTATATTGAGATGGTCCATGGAGGCATGAGGGTGTGTGGACATCACAATATTTGAAATGAAACCGTTTGATATCAGAACAGAAACATTTCAGTATTTTAGCAAATGTTATAGCCATATGATACATGAAATTTAGCTTTTTCAGATGGAAGTTAGAAAGCCATCAAACTTGGCATCATATTACTTGCTAAATAACAATTTTGTGAATGTACAAAGATGTCATGAGTTCATCTTTGTGCCATTCCCACCTGCCCAATACATGTACTCTTAATTGGTTAAGTCTAAAAATGCTGTGTTAAAGGAAAGTTACAGGGAACAGGTGCAAATAATTATTATTTCTCAGGTTTGACCATTAGATCAAGGTTTATTACCCCAACTTGTTTCTTCTGCTTTGCTTTGCTAGTGTGAGGCAATCTTATAACAGCAGAAATATATACTTTGAATGATGCAAGCATTAACTAGCCCTATAACATTAAGCAGGCCACTTACCACATTTTTTCATCCATAATACACATAATAGGAGGCAGTAATTTCCAAGATTCCTCCAGTTTTAACATTGTGAATCTAATTGTAAGAATTAACACTAATTAATGCCTGTTGATTACCCTGTCCCACAAATTACCTGGACATGGTAAAACAGGTAATTTATGGTGAATAGTTTTTAAATTATAATTTTTTAATTTAATTTGATTTATAAATACTGTCTTTAATGGCTTCAGAATTTTGTGTAGTAGTTGAAATGGCCTTCTCCTTCCTATGGTTATATATAAGAATTCTTGATGTATTCTAGTAGTTGTTTAATGTATTTATTTATAATTACACTTATATCTTTCATCCATCGGAATTTATCCTGTTTAATTAGTTGTGGTCAGGCTCTGACTTTATGAATTTTTTCTAGATGGCTACCCAGGTGTCCCAAGAACATTGATGTAATTTTCCTTCTTTTCCTACTGGTTTGAGATTACACATATTTCCCCATATATGTTAACTGATTTTTGGACTTTCAGTCCCATTTTCTTTTTTCGTACTAACACTCAAATACTTTGTGTGGCAACTTACAATGTCAGGCTCATCCCTCAACTTCTTTATGATTAATTTTTTTATTATTTTTAAAGGGGAGCAATGATACTGTGCACCTCAGAGATGTTGCAAACATGGAATTGAATAATGCTTTAAAAAATTTAGCATAATATCTGGCCCACTCTAAGCTGTCAAAAATATTTGTTGTTATTACTGAATCACAGCCTTATTGTGTTTTCTTCCTGCTGCTGAATTTCATTTAAATTTTGTAATCTGTTCTAGTGCAGTGTGTGTATATGTGTGTGTGTATGTGTGTGTATGTGTGTGTGTGTTTTCCAAGATGTTTTTAGACAAATTAAGGTAGTTTACTGTCATAGTTTCTGAGAAAGCTTTCCTTCCTAATTCCTTGGGCTCATATGGCCCAGCAGGAACCTTTTTCTAGATGGTATGCTCTACACTGAGCTGCTGTTGCCATCTGCCCTAGGTCAAGCCTGCCCTAGTTAATTATGTGTGGCTCTTCCCTCTTGAAACTAAGCTAGAGTATCTCTCCTGCTTAAAACAAAGATTTATTCCCTACTGTTCCCATTTTTACAAAACCTGCTAACAGTGTATAGAACTGGTCTTTTTTTTTTCTTCCTCTAACTCTGCAAGGAAAACTTTACTTATAATCAAGAATAGGAATAGTGCCCTTAGCTGAGCACCTGAAATTAAATCTAGTAACTGTGAACTTGATATAGGGCATGAAGAGTGTTGGAAAGATCAAGGCTCAAAAATTCACAGGCATTGTAGCATCTTTTATATCTGCTCCCAAGGCAGAATCTCAAAAATTTCTTTTTTTAAAATAAAGCATCATTGCCAACAAAATATGCCTCCAAGCAGCAAAGCTCATAAAAACTAGTTTTTAAAAACTTGATTATTTATTAGAATGTTTTTCCATTTTTTAAGGGCAGAGAATCTAGCATAGAATTTTGTAACAGAAAAAGGAGCCAAAGGGATATAGATTTCTTACATGGCAGCCAGTGAAATGAACTTTTGATTTCAGTATTCACATTTAGAAGGTTTAGCAGAGAGACCACCTGGACTTTTCAACCTCATTTGATTTGGGAGGTAAAAAAGAAAAATATCCAAGCCCAGGAGTAAAGTCTTTTAAAACAACACAACACCCAGGTCATGAAAGAACATCATTGCTCTTGGGTAGAATAGACTTGGAAGCAAATAGAACTAGAAATTATAGAATTTAATAGTTGTTGGGATTTATTTGTTGGTTTTTGAATCTTCAAATCAATTCTAGATGGCTAGAAATTATTCTTTTTTTATTTTCCTATTCTGATGTTTGGAAGATCAGCTGCTAAATCAGAAAATTATTGCTGCATTTTTACTTTCACCCTGTGAAATACCTCTAACATCATGTGCCCAAGGGTAGAGCTATATGGAATATTTTCTATGGAATGGAGTAATCAGACAGTCAAAATTTGGAATCACTCCCAGTTCTTCGGAAGTAAAGGTAATTAATCTGGAAGCACATCATTTGTGTATAAGAAATTCAAGAGAAGTGTAATTAGTTCAGCAATTAGCTTTAACTTTTCAGAAACATTTCTCAAAAATAGGCATTAAAATCTTACCCCTCCTCCTTCTAACCATATTTTTAACTGATTTATTACAGCTGGTTGTTAAACATGCTGTCTCATTGGTTGATCTTGTTGTAGAGGGAACAATCCATTATCTGCTCTGCCTGACCAGTAAATTTCTGCTTTACCCACATTCATGATTGTGACATATTGTTTGTTCCTAGTGAGTGTATGACTAGGATGTGCAGTGGACATTGTTTAGCATCTTGAATAGAGAGGATTAATCATGCTTCCTTGAAAATTGTTTTTTCCCAGCCATCCCTTAGAATACACTTCCTCTGACTCTTCTCTAAGAGGAGTCTTGCCCACCCCCATACACAGTTTATTATGATGATTTTTGACAAAAGAATTTGAATAAAAATTGTTCAGGAAGTGGAATTTAAGTTATATTATGTATACATGATTTTAAATCCTATTGTCTTCCCCAAGTCAGAAAATGTAATTTCTAGGGTCAGGTTTCATTTTGGGTTATTGAACACATTCTAAATCCAGATGGCTTTTTAACCAATTTTGATCATATAAATTAATGACTGCCACAAATGCCTTTAATTTGATTTTTATCTTTTCTGCATTAATATAATCATAGTGTTTCATAGGTTCAATATTTTCTTTCTCTCTCTCTCTCTCTCTCTCTCTCTCTCTCTTTAATTTCTCATGTTTCTAGTAGTGAATGAACAAGGAATTAAACAGGTTTTTTTATTCTTATTATTTCAAAACTGCTAAGGGGAAGTCCACAGGTAGATGACTAGATGATTACAACTAGTGGTATATTTATAATCTGTCAGCTCAAAGTCTATACTGTCTTTTTGTTTAAAGTGAAGTGACTGTGCCTCCCAGTGTCTATCACAGTAGGTTAAGAATGAATTTGAAATTATTATAATATCTAGCCCTTTTAAGACTATGTTGCTGTATTTTCCCCCATTTTTATATGTCTTGCTCATAGATTACCCTTGAAGTTTATACAATTTTAGTGGTTTATTAAATACTACATACATTTTCTTAAAATTTCTTAAAATATTTAAAACTCAGTCCAGAAGTTATCATGTATTATATAAAGTAGAATTTCTATAGGGTTCCAAGAAGCCCACTGACTTCTGTCTGGCAGTGACTGATGCACATTCAAAACACTCCAATTAGATACTATCTTCATCATTCCTTTCATTTTATATGGAGTTTGTAATCCTGAACTATAGAAAGATGTTTGGTTAATACTCCAGTCATAAACTCCAGTTGTGTGTGTGTGTGTGTGTTATTGTTTCGTTTTGGGTTATTCTGCTTCTATTTTCCCATAAACCAAAATTTCCTTAACTCCCCTAACCTGTTCCTCTTTTTAAATAAATAGGAAATTGAGTTGAGGGAACCTGAAAATGGGCAATGCCAAGTCTAATATGCTGAAGGTCAACTGAATCTAAAAGGACATGTTGGAATGATAACAGAAGTTCAACATTCAACATATACTTACTGAGCACCTACTCTGTGCTAGGTACTTATTCAACTGCTGGATTTTGAAAGAAATGAACATAATAAGCAATGGGCAATAATAATGGAAATATTGTTTAAACAACCAACTTTACTACAATTATAATCTTATAAATAGGTTTTAACCAGCTAGCAGATTATTGTCTCATATGTTATAGTAGCTTACTGTGGGTAGAGTAGTTGGAACATGGAATATAGCTTTTTTTATGCAAACATGCATCCTTCTTTGGCTGCTTTAGAAAAAAAAGCTAATTGATTTTATGTTTTCATATATCAACAGTAGTCATGGTACCACTGAAATACACTTTAGCTGGAAACTGGCATTCTATCTCAAGAACAAGAAAGGCTAACATATAAAAATAATTTCAAAACTCTCTAAGTAGGCTTATAGACATAACAACATAGAAGTCAAAATGATTATATTTTTATATTCAGGATTTCTAGTACTTTTTATATAAGCGTATTTCTTCAAGGTACTCTCTAACCATAATTTTTACTTTTCCATATTAATTTTTAAGGTAGACTTTAAAAAGATGAGATGGTTGCTATTTACCTTTTATCTCTCTCCCTCTCTCTCTCTCTTTTTAATTATATTTACTCAACAAGCCTAGAAGAACAAGATTTTGGAAGCCTAAAAACAAAAACAAAGCAAAACAAAATCCGGAGCACCTATTATACTTTACATAGGTTGATTTTCTAATGTCCTATGAGTGGGCAAATCAATACAAAGTGAACCTATTTTCTTTATTTCTATGGATGTTGATAATGTATCAAACTCAGTTGGTCCACTAATGTTAAATAGACCCTTGAGATACCTGTAAATTTATTTTGAACAAATAATTCAAGAGGCATCAAACATGTATTTTTTATACAGTTTCAGTGCTTAGATGGTATTTTTAAGCTTCTGTTCTTTTCCAGAAACTCACATAAGTAACAAGTTTATGTACACTTAGATATCAGTTATGATGGGTAATAGTTGCTATTATTGAAAAGTCAACATTTATTGAACACTTATTGTTTATACAACAAGTGTTCAATTATTTAAGTGTTCAATGTATATACTTATTGTATATACATTGTAAATATACATTGTATATTTATTATCTCATTTGGTAAGTGATTATAAAATGAGTCAAGGACAAAGTGATGGTTTTTCTATAATGAAAAATACAACCTCTTGAAACACTCTGTTTCTGTCTTCCCTAAAGTTTTTGACTTTACATTCCTCATTGCAAGTCATTAACTTGATTTCATCTCAGTATTTCAATCCCTCTCCTAATATCAAACAGCAAGGCTGAAGCATTAAGACGTAGTGACATAGTGTCAAGGAGTTTGGGCATAGGCAAAAATAGAGACAAAATCCACAGGGAGGAGACTCCGGAGTTGAGCAGGACCAGGGCAACTGCTAGTATATCTCATAATTTAGGAATCTCATGTTACTTTTGCAGACCAGGCAGCAGATGGTCAAGTTCAGACGCTGAGTACCTAGCAGAGCACTGAGCACAGAATCCATCCTCTCTAAGCATTTCAAATGAATAAGTGAATGATTGAGGAAAGAAATTCATCTAAGACCATCCGGTCTCAAAATAGTTGGAAATCAGAATCAAGCAGCATTAATTTCTAACTACGTACTACATGCCAAATATTGTACTGTGAAACTTTTAATACTGCACTGCAGCAAATTCTATAACCATTTTATGAAATAGTCCACCTTCAGGTTTGTAACTAGCATGGAAACCAGATATTCATATTTTGGCAGGAAAGCCAAATAGATGAACTTAATCTACAGTAAAGAACAGTTTGGAAAGGTGAGAGTGATGCTTTCACAAGTACTTGGGGCCATGTTTACCTTTGGAAACTTAGCTGATCAACATGGGAAACAGTAGCAAATTGCATGATTTCCAAAGTCTAGAAGCAGAGATCTTAATGTACCAATATGCCAAGCTCTCACTGCCCACGGGTGAGGGACCAAGGCCACAGGTCTTGTGAGCAGGCAGGGTAGGGATGGACCAACATGTAAAAATAATTGTAGTTGAATATTGCCGCTTATGAGCAAGCCAGAGACACACAGATGCAGGCTGCCTGATGAACTCAGGGGCCGGAGTCCCAGTCTTTATGTTTTTTTCTTATAAATGAGCAAAGTCAAGAGTCATAGTAAAAACTCAAAGTCTTAGGAGCAAGGAGTTGGGATCTTGATTCCCAATACACCAATCATGAGCATTCCAATTTGGAGCAAATGGCCTTCCTTGAAGTCAGTTTATTGGATTTCTCAGCTGTAAAGTAGGAATGCTGAAAACTAGACTATGTGGCAGAAGGAATTTTAATAGGTTTCATAAGTAGACGTGCTGATGTATGTGCTCAGTGCCTCTAATTTCACGTCCCATTGAGGTACAGTTAATACTGTAAATATACAGGCTAATTTGACTTCTTTTGATCCTGTTTTGCATCATGAGGACAAATTATAACTGCTCATTTATTCAGTGCTCATAAATCTGTATCCATTGAACTGAGACAGTTTCTGAAATACCTCTCAAATTCTTGGGGTGATCAGTATGATGGTTGGATGAGTGTGTCTGTGGGGTACAATGGGGAAGATGAAGGTAGAGGATTAACATTTCCAGGCCTTATTACAAATTAAAATCAAGGCTAAACCTATCTTAATCCACTGCTAAGATTTCACGGAATTCTCTTTCCATGTTTTACTCTTGGAGTAAAGTAAATAAATATATAAATTGAACACAAGTAGAATTAGAGTCAAGTACTATTACTTAATCATTAACTAGACATCCTACATCTAAAGCAGTTGATTTACTCGCTAGGCTCACATGCACAGTAGACATGCTGCCAGGAGCCAGTAATTCTTTTCAGTTTTTAACTGAGTATCAGCTTGAGAACACAGAGTCACACTCTAAAACACTCACTTTTACCGAAGCTGTTTATTAGTTACCCATCACATAAAGGCCACCAGCAGGGTTCGGGGGTATGTGTAACTCTAGAAAATAAATCTTTGGTGTCTTCCTATCCGAAGGTGTTTCCACTGACTCATTAACAATGGGTATGCCTTCTGAGAGGCCTCGCGAGGACAGGCTGTGTTTCTGTTTGTCAGAGCAGAGATAATTGGCCCCCACAGGAATGAAAGCCATGACCTGGGTTTCTTAAGTGAAACTGTCAGAAATGGCTTCCCGGGTCAGACCTACAGTCCAGGCAGCCTCCCAACTCATGCTGACAATGGAATGAAGAGGCAGTTTGCACAAGGATGTGATCTGCCCCCTTGAAATCAGGCAAACCAGGGAGAGTCATGCTCCAGGCTGTGCATGGGTTTCCCTTTGCACTCTGCATGGGGCTCTTCTCTGTGAAGTAGCACAGCCATCCCCTTCTGCTCTGAACTCTTTTCTCCCAGCTGCCAGTGCCCTCCCCACTTCCCGATCCCTCTCCCAAGGCTACTCCCAGGTTCTATTTATCTTTCCTCCTTATCCCAACTTTTCATCTTCACTCAGACCATCCCTGACAAAGTCTGGCAGTTCCAATAATTTGATCTGAAAGTCTTAGACTAAAATAGTAGATTTTTTTTGTTGTTCTTTATTTCCTCCCTATAATTTCTGCATTCCAGATCTAATAGTAAGCAGAATTGGGTCCTATGTATGTATATGACCTTATGAAGTTTTAAAATGCTGTATTAATCAATGACATACTCAATGACTTATTTTGTCAGTAAGGATGTGTCCATGATGTGGTACAAAGATTACACAGACTTTGGAATTGATAATGGCAGGTTTAGTTCCAGGTATACCAAAGATTTGGTACTATGGACCAAGAAGTATGATACTATAGATGAACCTCTCTAAGCCTCAGTTTTGTTATTTGTAAAATGGGAATAATTCCCTGTACCCCCATTGAATCACTATTGTGATTGGAGAAAGTATACAGAAACCCTCAGTAAGGTGTTATTGTCAAGGGTGACATATGTTCAGTTTGGCCACATAGTCATAAAGATGGTGACTGAGGATGGCATTAGAGTCTAAATTCTTATGGAGGCTTGCTTTAACAATGAGTTAAGATGCTTTATGATCACTCAGGACCACAGAAGTCTAAAAGATTTGAGCCAATTTTACAAAATCCAGGTGGATGCCTTAAGTAGTTAATTAATTAATTAATTAATTTTTAAAATATTTTGTTTATTTATTTGACAGACAGAGATCACAAGTAGGC
>RCUC01130539.1:0-54493 GCA_003697995.1 Taxidea taxus jeffersonii
TTTTCTGTATTAGAAAAAGGCATAATAAATATTAAGCTATAGAAAAAATATAAGAAAAGCTGATAATATTAATTATATGAAAGAGTAGGTAGAAAGAAATTTTTGCAAATGCATTAATGGAGAAAAACGCTCCTAAATGTATTATATCTGCCACTTAAAATATATTTTGTTTGACCAAATTAATACTAATTGGTAACAGAATAAATATATAAACCCTAGTTCATAAAAAGTCTTTTTTAAATTCATGTTTTAACAAGAATATGGTCATCAACAAGGACATTTATTTGAAAATTTTTTGAAAGTTTTTTCCATCTTGTATTTTAGAAATAAATTTGTCTAAAAATTACATAGCACCACAAGACTAGGACTATGAATAAGTCAATTTACTTTTTAAAAAAAATTATTTATTTTTATTATGTTCAATTAACCAACATATAATACATCATTATTTTTTTAATTATATTATGTGAGCCACCATACAATACATCATTAGTTTTTGAGGTAGTGTTCCATGATTCACTGTTTGAATATAACACCCAGTGCTCCATGCAACATGTACCCTTCCTTAATACCCACCGCTGGGCTCACCCATCGCCCCACCCCTGTCCCCTTTAAAACCCTCAGTTTGTTTCTCAAGAGTCCATGGTCTCTCATGGTTCATTTCCCCCTCTGTTCCCCTCCATTCATTTTTCCATTCCTTCTCCTAATGTCCTCAATGCTATTCCTTATGTTCCACAAATAAATGAAACCACATCATAACTGACATCATGAGTCTTTGACACAGTGTTCAACAATTCATTAATTGCAATATAATAACCATTACCCATCACCACACATGCCCTCCTTAAGAAGATTTTATTTAAATTTAATTTAGTTAACACATAGTGTATCATTAGCTTCAGGGGTAGAATTTAGTGATTCATCACTTGAATATAACACACAGTGCTCATTATTACAAGTGCCCTCCTTAATGCCCATCACCAAATTACCCCATAACCTCACCCACCTCCCTCCAACAACCCTCAGTTTGTTCCCTATAGTTAGAGTCTTATGGTTTGCCTCCCTCTCTGTTTTTATTTTTCCTTCCCTTCCCTTATATTCATCTGTTTTGTTTCTTAAATTCCATGAGTGAAATATGATAACTGTCTTTCTCTGAGTGACTTATTTCACTTATCATAATACCCTGTAGTTCCATTCACACTGTTGTAAATGGCAACATTTCATTCTTTTTGATGGCTGTATAATATTCTGGTGTGTGTGTGTGTGTGTGTGTGTGTGTGTGTGTGTGTGTGTACACACACACACTCCATATTCTTTATCCATTCATCTGTCGATGGGCACCTGGGCTCTTTTCACAGTTTGGCTATTTTGGACATTGCTGCTAAATATTGGGGTGCATGTGCTCCTTCAAAATGCTATTTTTGTGCCCTTTTGAGTATAACTGCTGGGTCATACAGTAGCTACATTTAACTTTTTGAGGAACCTCCATACTCTTTTCCAGAATGGCTGTACCAGTTTGGATTCCCACCAGCAGTGTAGAGGGTTCCCATTCTTCACATCATCACCAACAACTGTTGTTTCCTGATTTGTTGATTTTAGCCATTCTGACTGGTGTGAGGTGGTATCTCATTCTGGGTTTTTTTTTTGTACTATAGCCAAGGTATAGTACAACATTGGTCTTGTGGTTTTGATTTGTATTTCCATGATGTCAAGTGCTGCTGAGCACTTTTTCATGTGTCTGTTGGCCATCTGAATGTCTTCATTGGAGAAATGTCTGCTCATGTCTTCTGCCCATTTCTTTTTTTTTTAATTTAAGCTTTATTTAAACATATAATGTAACCCCACCACCCTCTCCCAACCCCTCTTCCCCCCAACCCCCTCAGTTTGTTTTATGACATTAAGAGTCTCTTTTGGTTTGTCTCCCTCCCGATCCCATCTTCTTTCATTTTTACTTTTCCTACCACCTTAACTCCCACCCCCGTTGCATCTCCACTTCCTCATATCAGGGAGATCATGTGATAGTTGTCTTTCTCCAGTTGACTTATTTCGCTAAGCATAATACGCTCTAGTTCCATCCATGTCGTTGCAAATGGTAAGATTTCATTTCTTTTGATGGCTGCATAGTATTCCATTGTATATATATACCACCTCTTCTTTATCCATTCATCTGTTGATGGACATCTAGGTTCTTTCCATGACTTGGCTATTGTGGACATTGCTGCTATAAACATTCGGGTACATGTGCCCCTTCGGATCACTACGTTTGTATCTTTAGGGTAAATACCCAGTAGTGCAATTGCTGGGTCATAAGGTAGCTCTATTTTCAATTTTCTGAGGAACCTCCATGCTGTTTTCCAAAGCGGTTGCACCAGCTTGCATTCCCACCACAGTATAGGAGGGTTCCCCTTTCTCCACATCCTCGCCAGCATCTGTCATTTCCTGACTTGTTCACTTTAGCCATTCTGACTGGTGTGAGGTGGTATCTCTTTGTGGTTTTGATTTGTATTTCCCTGATGCCCAGTGATGTGGAGCACTTTTTCATGTGTCTGTTGGCCATCTGGATATCGTCTTTGCAGAAATGCCTGTTCATGTCTTCTGCCCATTTCTTGACTGGATTATTTGTTCTTTGGGTGTTGAGTCCAGTGAGTTCTTTATAAGTTTTGGATACTAGCCCTTTATCTGATATGTCATTTTCAAATATCTTCTCTCGTTCTGTCAGTTGGCTTTTGGTTTAGTTGACTGTTTCCTTTGCTGTGCAGAAGCTTTTCATCCTGATTAAGTCCCAACAGTTTACTTTTGCTTTTGTTTCCCTTGCCTCTGGAGATGTGTCTAGCAAGAAATTGCTGAGGATGAGGTCGAAGAGGTTGCTGCCTGTGTTCTCCTCTAGGATTTTGATGGATTCCTATCTCACATTTAGGTTTTTCATCCACTTTGAATTTATTTTGTGTATGGTGTAAGAAAGTGGTCCAGTTTCATTCTTCTTCATGTGGCTGTCCCAACTTCTCCAACACCATTTGGTGAAGAGATTATCTTTTTTCCATTAGATATTCTTTCCTGTTTTTTTGAAGATCAGGTGAGGTCCATTTCTGGGTTTTCTATTCTGTTCCATTGATCTATGTATCTCTTTTTGTGCTAGTACCATACTGTTTTGATGACCATTGCTTTGTAATACAGCTTGAAGTTTGTAATTGTGATGCCTCTAGCTTTGGTTTTCTTTTTCTACATTACTTTGGATTTTCAGGGTATTTTCTGATTCCATATTAGTTTTAGAATTTTTTCTTCCAGCTCTGAAAAATGCTGGTGCTATCTTGGTAGGGATTGCACTAAATGTGTAGATAGCTTGGGTAGTATGGATATTTTAACAATATTTTTTCTTCCAATCCATGAGCATGGAAGATTTTCCCAGTTTTTTTGTCTTCCTCAATTTCTTTCATAAGTGTTCTATAGTTTTCAGAGTACCCATCTTTTACCTCTTTAGTTAGGTTTATGCCTAAGTATCTTACAGTTTTTGGTACAACTGTAAACAGGATCAATTCCTTGATTTCTATTTCTGCTGATCCATTATTGGTGTAAAGAAATGCAATAGACTTCTGTGCATTGATTTTGTATCCTGTGACTTTGCTGAATTCCTGTATGAGTTCTAGCAATTTTTTGGTGGAGACTTTGGGTTTTCTCCATAGACCGTCATGTCATCTGCAGAGAGTGAAAGTTTGACTTCTTTATCAATCTGCATGCTTTTTATTGAGTTCTTTTTGTTGTTGGATTGCTGAGGCTAAGACTTCAAGGACTATACTGAACAAAAGTGGTGACAGTGAACATCCCTGTCATGTACCTGACCATAGGGGAAAAGCTCTCAGTTTTCCCCATTGAGGATAGATTTTTCATATATGGCCTTTATGATATTGAGGTATATTCCCTCTTTCGTTCCATTGTGGATGGTTTTTATCAAGAAATGGTGCTGTATATTGTCAAATGCTTTTCTACATCTATTGAGGGGATCATATAGTTCTTACCCTTTCTTTTATTATTGTGGTGTATCATGTTGATTGGTATGCGGACACTGAACCACTCCTGCAACACAGGAATAAACCCACTTGGTTGAGGTGAATAACCATTTTAATGTACTATTGGATCCTATTAGCTACTATCTTGGTAAGAATTTTTTTAAGATTTTATTCATTTGTTCAGAGAGATAGACAGACAGAGAGCAAGCGCACAAGCAGGGAGAGCAGCAGGAAGAGCAAGCAGAGCAGGCAGAGGGAGAAGCTGACTCCCTGCTGAGCAAGGAGCCCGATGCAGGATTCAATCCCAGGACCATGGGATCATGACCTGAGCCGAAGGCAGATGCTTAATGGACTGAGCCACCCAGGCATCCCCTTGGTAAGAATTTCTTTGTCCATGTTCATCTGGGATATTGGTCTGTAATTCTCATTTTCCATAGGGTCTTTGCATGGTTTTAGGATCAAGGTAATGCTGGACTTATAGAATGAGTTTAGAAGTTTTCTTTACATTTCTATTTTTTTGGAACAGCTTCAGAAGAATAGGTATTCTTTTTTAAGTGTTTTGTATAGTGGTGCCTGCATGGTGCCTCTAGAGTGGTGCCTCTCCCACTCCCTCTGCTTGTGTTTCCTCTCTCACTGTCAAATAAACAAATAAAATCTGTTAAATAAATAAATAGTAAATATTTGGTATAATTTCCCTGAGAAGCCACCTGGCCCTAGATTCTTTTTTGTTGGGAGATTTTTTATTACAATTTCTTTGTTTGTTGTGGCTCTGTTTAAGTTTTCTATTTCATACTGTTTCAGTTTTGGTACTTTACATGTTTCTAGGAATTTATCCATTTCTTCCAAATTGCCCAATTCGTTGGCATGTAATTGTTTACAATATTCTCTTACAACTGTTTATATTTCTTTGGTGTTGGCTATGAGGTCAATTTACTTTCTGTCAAATACTTGAAGGAAAAAATGTTAAATATCTTAAATAGGCTTTTTCAAAATGAGTTTTGCAGCTATGATCATACATGCATTTTCTGTCCTTTTAAAAAAAGTTTAAGGGACGCCTGGGTGGCTCAGTTGGTTAAGCAGCTGCCTTCGGCTCAGGTCATGATCCCAGTGTCCTGGGATTGAGTCCCACATTGGGCTCTTTGCTCAGCAGGGAGCCTGCTTCTCCCTCTGCCTCTGCCTGCCACTCTGTCTGCCTGTGCTCACTCTCTCTGACAAATAAAAATAAATAAATAAATAAATAAATAAATTTTAATACTTCTGACACAGAGCAGGGTAGGGTCTAATACAGCTCTGTAAAGGAAAGAAAGAGGGTGGCTATTGTAAACGATTAAAAGATGGACAAGTAAGAATTGTTTTTATGGAAAATAAACATACTAGGTCGTTTCTTACATTAAAAAGGGTAACAATAAACTTTTCATTACCTTTACATTTGGCTTCTTTGTTGAAACTCCTCTGTACCAACCTAAAACAAAACATACAAAAGATATTAAATTCATATTGTCAGTTTTTCCTATAAAACACATAATGTATTTTATTTTATTTATATAATGTGAGTATTTTAGAATGAAAAATTAATGCAAACCTTTCTAGTAAAGCCTCACTACTTGTGCCTTTATTGAGTACTTTACTCTAAAAGGAAGTCTTACATTAAATACATTAACAATTTTCTTCAAAAGATACAACTTTCAACTGAATAAAGCTAAAAAAAACTAAAAAAGACCTCAGAGGACATGTAATTCAACTCTATGAAAATTCCCGGATGAAACTGTGAGGGGCAGAAAAATGCCAAAATCATATAGCTTTTTTGGTAGCAGATAGAGACTATAGCCCAGAATTTTGTTTCTGATCTCATTCAGTGTCCCATGCACAAAACTACACTATGCTCATTTCTTAGCTTTCCAGATGTTAAATTTGACATCTGTGCTTCAGTTATTCCCTCTCAACATTCATACACAGCAATAAGAATCAAAGTTTCAATTACACAATAAAAACAATTTTCAGAGAAAGGAAATTTCATTATCAACTTTCCTCAATTCCAATCAATTATTTTTAGAGTTTTGTTATAGTTGCTCTGCTATGGTATAAGAGGAAAAATTTCCAATGAGCTGTACTGAAAGGAGGAAGATGAAGAAAAGGAGATTACTGATAATAGCTAATAATGATTGAAAGCTTACTGTTCTTAATTTCATGTACTGGAATTGACAGATTGTTCTTTCTATGTATTAACTTCTAAATCTTGCAACCGTGAGATTTTATAATAGCTTAAGAAACAGAACAGAAAATGATATCAGCAAGAATGGCAGAGAAGGATCTCCAAAAAGCCTTTCCTTAATAAAAGCAATTAGAATCCTGGCAAAAACTGTCAAAATCAAATTCTATAGAACTCTGGAAGTAAACAAAAGACCTGAAATAATCCAAACAGTACTTATTCAAGAAATCTGAATCTTGGTAAGAACAAAGACCTTTTTAATTGCCCTTTCCCACCTCCCTTGCTGCAAGCCTTGTGTAAAACTTGAAAATGAAAAACCCCAGGAGCAAGATAACAGAGGAATAGGAGACCTAAATTTTGTCTGCTCCTAAGAATTCAGCTAGATAGTTATCAAAGCATTATGAACACCTACAAACTCAACAGGAGATCGAAGGAAAAAATAGCAGCAACCCTATGTACAGAAAAGCCACAACTTTTGGAAGGTAGGATATGCAAAGAAGTAAACCCAGGTGATATTTGGGAAGATAGACAGCAGGGGGAGGGACCCTCCCTAAGATGACTCCTGGCAAGTGACAGAGTAGCAGAACACAAAATCAGAATTTTTAGAAGTTGGTTCCACTGAGGGAGATGGGTCCAGTGGCTAAGTGGGGGTGGAAGCCTCGCTGGGACAGTGTGGTCTCAGGACCATTGAGGTCACAGAAAAACCAAGGGTGCCTGAGTATGGCAGAGCTCCCAGGTATCACAGTGGGGAAGCCAGCTGCAAGGAAGGAGCCAAGGAGTGGGCTCTCACCTTGGGGTTGCCATAAACAATGATCCCCAGCACATTTGGGCCACTACTCCTCTATCATGGACCCAATGAGCAGCAGATCTAGGGAGATTCTCCTTCCTCCCCTGGGAGGAGCAGCATGGGGAGCAGCAGCACAGGAGGACACCATAGGAATCTGCAGGGTTTGGAAATTACAAACGGGGTCATATGCCATAGATAGAAACACTTGGTCACAGGCCAGGTGAGCACAAAGTGCAGGCTGGAGACCAGGGAAACAGGAGTGATTGACTTCTTTTCTCTAAGGGCACACTGAGGAGGGGGGCCCTGAAATTTCTACTCCTCCAAGCCCGCAGATTGGGAGGGCACCATATTCATTCCATCCTCTAAAGCTATATGGAAAGCTTTCAAGGAACAAAAGCTACCAAGAGCAAACCCAAGCATATTCCTTAGTCTGGACTCTGGTAAGTGTGGGGCACTTCTACCTGGGCAAGACATTTGAGAATCACTGTAATAGGCCACTTCTCCAGAAGATCAGCAAAAACATTCAGTCAAGACCAAGTTTACAGATGAAAGAGAACTGCAAGTCTCCAATGCAAGGGGAATAGAGAGCATAGAATTCATGGCTTTTTCCCCATGATTCTTTCATCTTTCGAAGTTAATTTTTAAAATTTTCTTTATTTTTTCTTTTTCTTTTTATTTTTCCTCTTTCCTTTTATTTAAGTTTTATTTCATTTTTTCAGTGTTACAAAATTCATTGTTTATACACCACACCCAGTGTTCCATGCAATACATGCCCTTCTTAATACCCATCACCAGGCTCACCCAGCTCCTCCCCTCCCCTACAACACCCTAAGTTTGTTTCTCAGAGTCCACAGTCTCTCATGGTTTGTCTTCCCTTTTTTCAACCAATATCTTTTTAAATATCTTTTTAAATTTTCATTTTACACTCATATTCTAACCCCTCATTTAAATAACCCCATTGTTTCTGTCTATGTGTAGATACATATATTTTTTCTTTAAAATTTTGGGATACAGGTTCTTCTGACACACCAATATATACCTTAAATCTAGTGTATGGCTTTGTTCTACTCCCCCACCACATCACATTCTATTCTTTTTTTTTACCTTTTTCCCTCTTTTCTCCACCAAATTCTTATCAATTCCCTTTTTAAAATCTTTTTTAATTTTCATCTTTACAGTCATATTCCATCACTTCACCATCTTTACCTTTATCTTTGTGTATATGTAGGTTTTTCTTTCTTTGAAATTCTGGGAGGTGCCAAAATCTAGTATCTGGCTCTGTTCTATTCATCAGCGTGATCATATTCTTGTTTTCTTTTTCCCCCTTCCCTTTCCCCCAGGTTTCAGGTCTCTTCTGATTTGTTTAGTGTATTTTTTCTGGGGTCTTTTTTACCTTTTTAGCATTTTGTTCTCTCATTCATCTATTCTTCTCTGAAGAAAATGACAAAACGTAAAAACTCACCTCAAGGAAAAAAAAAAACAGTACCGACTGCCAGGGACCTAATCAATATTAACATTAGTAAGATGTCAGAACTAGAGTTCAGAATGATGCTTATAAACATACTAGCTGGGTTTGGAAAAAGCATAGAAGATACTAGAGGATCCCTTTCTAGAGAAATAAAAGAACTAAAATCTAACCAACTTAAAATCAAAAAGGTTATTAATGAGGTGCAATAAAAATTAGAGGCTCTAACTGCTAGGATAAATGGCGCAGAAGACAGAATTGGTGATACAGAAGACCAAATGATGAAGAATAAAGAAGCTGAGAAAAAGAGAGATAAACAACTATTGGATCATAACTCGAGAAATAAGTGATACCATAAGATGAAAAAATATTAGAATAATTGGGATCCCAGAAGAAGAAGAAAGAGAGAGAGGCGCAGAAGGGATATTAGAGCAAATTATAGCAGAGAACTTCCCTTACTTGGGGAATGCAACAGGCATCAAAATCCAGGAGGCACAGAGAAACCCCCTCAAAATCAACAAAAATAGGTCAACACCTCATCATCTAATTGTTAAACTTGCAAGCGTCAGAGACAAAGAAAATCCCGAAAGCCGCTCTGGACAAGAAGTCTGTAACCTACAAAGGCAGAAATATTAGATTGGCAGCCGACCTATCCAGAGAGACCTGGCAGGCCAGAAATGACAAGCATGATAAATTCAGAGCACTAAATGAGAAAAGTATGCACCCAGGAATACTATACCCAGCTAGGCTCTCATTGAAAATAGGAGGAGCAATAAAAAGCTTCCAGGAAAAACAAAAATTAAAAGAATTTTCAAACACCAAACCAGCCCTACAGGAAATACTTAAATGGGTCCTGTAAGCAAAGAGAGAGCCTAAAAGTAACACAGACCAGAAAGGAACAGAGACAATATACATTAACAGTCACCTTACAGGCAATACAATGGCACTAAATTCATATCTTTCAATAGTTATCCTGAATGCCAATGGGCTAAATACCCCAATCAAAACACACAGAGTATCAGAATGGATGGAAAAAAAGGGGGGGGGGGCGCCTGGATGGCTCAGTGGGTTAGGCATCTGCCTTCAGCTCAGGTCATGATCTCAGGGTCCTGGGATTGAGCCCCACATTGGGCTCTCTGCTCAGTAGGGAGCCTGCTTCCCCCCTCTCTCTCTGCCTGCCTCTGCCTACTTGTGATCTCTCTCTCTGCCAAATAAATAAATGTTTTTTAAAAATAAGACCTATCAATATGCTGTCTGCAAGAAACTCACTTTAGACCCAAAGACACCTCCAAATTTAAAGTGACAGGGTGGAAAACAATTTACCATGCTAAAGGACATTGAAGGAAAGCTGGGGTGGCAATCCTTATATCACATAAATTAGATGTTAAGCCAAAGACAGTAATAAGAGATGAGGAAGGACATTATATCATACTTAAAGGGTCTTTCCAACAAGAAGATCTAACAATTTTAAATATCTATGCCCCTAACATGGGAGAAGCCAACTATATAAACCAATTAATAACAAAATCAAAGAAACACATCAACAATAATAAAATAATAGTAGAGGACATTAATACCACCCTCACTGAATACACAGATCATCAAAGCAATAGATCAACAAAGACTTAAAGGCCTTAAATGACACACTGGACCAGATGGATATCACAGATATATTCAGAACATTCCATCCCAAAGCAAGAGAATACACATTCTTCTCTAGTGCACATGGAACATTCTCCAGAATAGATCATATCCTGGGTCACAAATCAGGTCTCAGCCAGTACCAAAATATTAGGATCATTCCCTGCATATTTTCATACCACGATGCTCTGAAACTAGAACTCAATCACAAGAGGAAAGTTGGAAATAACTCAAACACATGGAGGCTAAAAACCATCCTATAAAAGAATGAATGGGTCAATACCCTATGAAAGAATGAATGGGTCAACCAGGAAATTAAAGAAGAATTGAAAAAATTCATGGAAACAAATGAAAATGAAAACACAACAGTTCAAAATCTTTGGGACACAGCAAAGGTGATCCTGAGAGGAAAGTATATAGCAATACAAGCCTTTCTCAAGAAACAAGAAAGGTCTCAAATACACAACCTAACCTTACACCTAAAGCAGCTAGGAAAAGAACAACAAAGAAAGCCTAAACCCAGCAGGAGAAGAGAAATAATAAAGAGCAGAGCAGAAATCAACCAAATAGAAACCAAAAGAACAGTAGAACAAATCAACAAAACAAGGAGCTGCTTCGTTGAAAGAATTAATAAGACTGATAAACCCCTGGCCAGAATTATCAAAAAGAAAAGAGAAAGGACCCAAATAAATAAAATCATGTATGAAAGAGGAGAGATCACAACCACCACCAAAGAAATAAAAACAATTATAAGCACATATTATGAGCAACCATATGCCAGCAAATTAGACCATCTGGAAGAAACGGATGCATTCCTAGAGACATATAAACTACCAAAACTGAACCAGGAAGAAATAGGAAACCTGAACAGACCCAGCAATTTCCAGCAAGGAAATTGAAGCAGTTATCAAAAATCTCCCAACAAACAAGAGCCCAGGACGAGTTGGCTCTCCAGGGGAATTCTACCAAACATTCAAAGAAGAATTAATACCTATTTCTCCTGAAACTCTTCCAAAAAATGGAAGGAAAACTTCCAAACTCATTTGATGAGACGACCATTACTTTGATTCCAAAACCAGACAAAGACCCCATCAAAAAGGAGAATTAAAGACCAATATCCCTGATTCTCACCAAAATACTAGCCAGTAGGATCCAACAGTACATTAAAAGGATACATTATTCACCACGACCAAGTGGGATTTATTCCTGGGCTGCAAGGTTGGTTCAACATCTGCAAATCAATCAATGTGATACAATACCTTAATAAAAGAAAGAACAAGAACCATCTGATACTCTCAAGACATGCTGAAAAAGCATTTGACAAAGTACAGCATCATTTCTTTATCAAACTTCACAGTGTAGGGATAGAGGGTACCTATGTCAGTATAATAAAAGCCATCTCTGAAAACCCCACAGCAAATATCATTCTCAATGGGGAAAAACTGAAGCTTTTCCCCCAAGGTCAGGAACACAGCAGGGATGTCCACTATCACTGCTGCTATTCAACCTAGTACTAGATGTCCTAGCCTCAGCAATCAGACAACAAAAAGAAATAAAAGGCATCTGAATCATCAAAGAAGAAGCCAAACTCTCACTCTTTGCAGATGATATGATACTTTATGTGGAAAACCCAAAAGACTCCACCCCAAAACTGTGAGAACTCATACAGGAATTCAGCAAAGTGTCAGGATATAAAACCAATGCACAGAAATCAGTTGCATTTCTATATACCAATAATAAGAGAGAATAAAGAGAAATTAAGGAGTCAATCCCATTTACAGTTTCACCCAAAACCATAAGATATCTAGGAATAAATCTAACCAAAGAGGCAAAGAATCTGTACTCAGAAAACTATAGGATACTCATGAAAGAAACTGACGAAGACACAAAGAAATGGAAAAAATTCTCTATGCTCATGGATTGGAAGAACAAATACTGTTAAAATGTCTAAGCTACCCAAAGCAATCTACATGTTTAATGTAATCCCATTCATTCAAAATACCAGCAACCTTTTTCAAAGAAATGGAACAAATATTCATTAATTTTTTTTAATTTTATTTTTTTTCAGTGATCCAAGCAAGATTCATTGTTCATATATCACACCCTGTGCTGCATGCAATTTGTGCCCTCCTTAATATCCTAAAATTTGTATGGAACCAGAAAAGATCCCAAGTAGCCAGAGGAATGTTGAAAAAGAAAACCAAAGCTGGTGGCATCCCAATTCCACAGTTCAAGCTCTAATCATCAAGACAGTATGTTACTGGCACAAAAACAGACACATAGATCAATGGAACAGAACAGAGAGCCCAGAAATAGACCCTCAACTTTATGGTCAACTAATCTTCAACAAAGCAGGAAAGAATGTCCAATGGAAAAAAGAGAGTCTCTTCAACAAACGGCGTTGGGAAAATTGGACAGCCACATGCAGAAGAATGAAACT
Organism: Taxidea taxus jeffersonii; assembly: GCA_003697995.1. Classification (NCBI taxonomy): domain Eukaryota; kingdom Metazoa; phylum Chordata; class Mammalia; order Carnivora; family Mustelidae; genus Taxidea; species Taxidea taxus. The sequence goes on from RCUC01130539.1 coordinate 12,547, forward strand.
GGACCATTTCCTTACACAGCACACAAAAATAGACTCAAAATGCATGAATGTGAAACAGGAATCCACCAAAATCCTTAAGGAAAACACAGGCAACAACCTCTTCAACCTCAGCCATAGCAGCTCCTTCCTAGAAACATCGCCAAAGGCAAGGGAAACAAGGGCAAAAATGAACTATTGGGATTTTGTCAAAATAAAAAGCTTTTGCACAGGAAAGGAAAGAGTAAACAAAACCAACAACCAATTGACAGAATGGAAGAAGATATGTGCAAATGACATATCAGATAAATGGCTAGTACCCAAAATCTATAAAGAACTTATCAAATTCAACACCCAAAGAACAAATAATCCAATCAAGAAATGGGCAGAAGCATCTGTTCATGTCTTCTGATCATTTTTTGAAATAATTATCTGTTTTTTGGGGGTTGAGTTTGAGGAGTTCTTTACAGATCCTGTATATCAGCCCTTTGCCTATAGTGTCATTTGCGAGTATCTTCTCCCATTCTATTGGTTGCCTCTTTATTTTGTTGACAGTTTCCTTTGCTGTACAGAAGATTTTTATCTTGATGAAGTCCCAAAAGTTCATTTTTGCTTTTATTTCCTTTGCCTTTGGAGATGTGTCTTGAAAGAAGTTGCTGTGGCCGAAGAATCTGGTGGTGGCTATTAAGGTTGGCATGTACTGCATGCAGCACTGGGTGTGGGTCATAAACAATGAATCTTGGAACACTGAAAAAATAAAATTAAATTTAAAAAAAAAGCAATGGGCAGAAGACATGAACAGACATTTCTGCAAAGAAGATGTCCACATGGCCAACAGATACATGAAGAAGTGCACAGCATCACTTGGCATCAGGAAAATACAAATCAAAACCTCAATGAGATACCCCTTCACACCCGTTAGAATGGCTAAAATTAACAAGTCAGAAAATGACAGGTGTTGGCGAGGATGCGGAGAAAGAGGAACCCTCCTCCTACACTGTGGTGGGGATGCAAGCTGGTGCAGCCACTCTGGAAAACAGTATGGAGTTTCCTCAAAAATTGAAAATAGAGCTACCCTACAACCCAGCAATCACACTACTTGGTATTCACCCCAAAGACACAAATGTAGTGACCCAAAGGGGCATGTGCACCTGAATGTTTATAACAGCAATATCCATAATAGCCAAACTATGGAAAGAGCCTAGATGTCCATCAACAGATGAATGGATAAAGAAGATGTGAGATAGATAGATAGATATAGATATGTATATCTATATATATGTACACATACATATGTGTATATATATGTTTGAATATTATACAGCTATAAAAAATGAAATCTTGCAATTTGCAACAACATGAATGGAACTAGAGGGTATTATGCTAAGCAAAAAAAGTCAATCAGAGAAACACAAATATCATATGATCTCACTATCTGATATGAGGAATTTGAGAAATAAGACAGAGAATCATAGGGTAAGGGAGGGAAAAATATGAAACCAAAGAGGGAGACAAACCATAAGAGACTCTTAATCTCAGGAAACAAAGTGAGGGTTGCTGGATAGTGGAGGGGAGTGGGAAGTATGGGGTGGCTGGGTGATGGACATTGGGGAGGATATGTGCTATTATGAACACTATGAATTGTGTAAGACTGATGAATCACAGGCCTGTACCCCTGAAACAAAAAATACATTATATGCTAAATTAAAATAAAATATATTTTATTTTATATATTTATGAATTCATTTTTATGTATTCATGAAAATATATTATGTATTTTTATTTTTTGTCTATATGAAGAAAACCAAAAGCCCCTATTAGTGATGAACACCAGAAAGCTAACAGCCCCTGAGGGGGACAGAACAGGGGAAATAAAAAAGACCAAAATAAATGAAGAGGTTTACCGTGTTTATAAATTACCAAAACCCAGTATTTTTAAGATATCAATTATCCCTAAATTGGCCTATAGGTTCAATGCAATGCCAGTCAAAATCCCAGCAAAAATTTAGGTAGGTGTTTAGTTCTTTCTAAAATTTAAGAAATTGATTATTAGAATAGTCAAAATGATTTTGAAGAAGAATAAAGAATATGACTAATGAAATGCCCTGGAAAACTCAGGAAAAAATCTACACATAAGTGAACAACTGATTTTAAACAAAGGTGAAAAGAGAAATAACAGTGTTTCAACAAAAGGTGCTGAAACAATTGGATATACATATGCCAAAACAAACAAAAAAACCACAAGCTGTATCTTATATTACAAAAACAATTACCTTAAAATGTGTCCTAGATTTAAATGTAAAAGTGTAAAACTAGTACAAGGACAAAAGGAGAACATTTTTGTGACCTTGGGTTTGACAAGGATTTCTTAGGCATACTCTATAATAAAATTAATAATGAATTTTGCTCTTCTAGGAGTCACAAAACTCTTCAAAGAAAACATTGAAAATATTTATTATATAAACTTGGAAATTATTTCCTGGATATGACACCAAAAGCGCAGCTAACAGTAAAGATGGTAAAGTGAAAATAGATAAATTGGACAACATCAAAATTTAAAATTTCTGTGCATCAAAAGACATAATCAACAGCATGAAAAGACAAACTATTATCAATAAAAATCTCAGCAAGTTGTTTTTTGGATATGGACAAAATGAGTCTAAAGTTTATTTTATTTAATTTTTTAAAGATTTTATTTATTTATTTGTTAGAGAGAGAGTGAGCACAGGCAGAGTGGCAGGCAAAGGCAGAGGGAGAAGCAGTCTCGCTGCTGAGCAAGGAGCCCGATGTGGGACTCGATCCCAGGACCCTGGGATCATGACCCAAGCCGAAGGCAGCTGCTTAATCAACTGAGCTACCCAGGCGTCCCGAGTCTAAAGTTTATATGGAAAGTTAAAAGACCTAGTAGTCAACATAATATTGAAGGAGAGTAACAAAAATGGAAGACTCACACTACCTGACTTTAAAACTCACTATTTAAAGCTACAATAATCAAGACAGTGCAGTATTAAAGAAAGAACAAACAGATTAACAGAACAGAATAGACAGCACAGGAGTAGACCCACATAAATATAGTCGACTGATCTTTCACAAAGGAGCAAAAAGATACAACGGAGAAAAGCCAGTCTTTTCAACAAACAGTGCTGGGACAACTGCACATCGACATAAAAAAAAAATGAATCTCAACACAGACACTTATGTCCTTTCACCTTTCATACATATTAACTCAAAGTAGATCAAAGATCTAAATGTAAAACACAAAACCAAAAACTTCTGGAAGGTAACATAAGAGAAAATCTAAATGACCTTGTGTATGGCAATGACCTTCTAGATTGTACACCAAATGCACGATCCATGAAAGAAACAATCAATAACCTAGACTTCATTAAAATTAAAACCAATGCTTTACAAAAAACAGTGTCAAGAGAATATGAAGATAAACCACAGACCAGGAGAAAATATTTATAGAAGACATACCTCATATAAGACAAAGAACACTTAATAATAAAAACACTTCAATTGAAAAATGGGCAAAAGACCTGAACAGACACCTCACCAAAGAAGATATACCAATGGCAAAAAAAAAAAAGCACAAGAAAAAATGTTCAACATCAAACGTGATTCAAGAATTACAAATTATCAAAATCTGAGAGGAGAATATAGGCAGTAACCTCTTTGACATCAGCCATAGCAACTTCTTTTAAGACACATCTTCAAAGGCAAGTGAAACTAAAGCAAAAATGAACTTTTGGGACTTCATTTAGATAAAAAGCTTTTGTAGAGCAAAGGAAACAGTTAGCAAAACAAAGAGGCAACCCATGTAATGGGAGAAGATATTTGCAAATGACACTACAGATAAAGGGCTGGTATCCAACATCTATAAAGAACTTCTCAAACTCAACACCCAAAAAACAAATAATCAAGTCAAAAAATGGGCAGAAAACATGAAAAGACACTTCTCCAAGGAAGACATACAAATGGCTAACAGACACATGAGAAAATGTTCAATATCATTAGCCATCAGGGAAATTCAAATCAAAACCACATTGAGGGGGCACCTGGGTGGCTCAGTGGGTTAAAGCCCCTGCCTTCAGCTCAGGTCATGATCCCAGGGTCCTGGGATGGAGCCCGCATCGGGCTCTCTGCTCAGCAGGGAGCCTGCTCCCCCCCTCTCTCTCTGCCTGCCTCTCTGCCTACTTGTGATCTCTGTCTGTCAAATAAATAAAATCTTTTAAAAAACCCACATTGAGATATCACCTTACACCAGTTAGAATGGCAAAAATTGATAAGAGAAGAAACAACAAATGTTGGAGACAATGTGGAGAAAGGGGAACCCTCTTATATTGTTGGTGGGAATACAAGTTGGTACAGCCACGTTGGAAACTAATGTGGAGATTCCTCAAAAAGTTAAAAATAAAGCTACCCTATGACCCAGCAATTGCACTACTGGCTATTCACCCCAAAGACACAGATGTAGTGAAAAGAAGGAGTACATGCACCCCCAATGTCCATAGCAGCAATGTCTACAATAGCTAAAGTGTGAAAGGAGCCAATATGCCCTTCAAGAGATGAATGGATAAAGAAGATATGGTCCATATATACAATGGAATATTACTCAGCAATCACAAAGGAAGAATAACCACCATTTGTATTGACATGGATGGAACTAGAAGAGATTATGCTAAGTGAAATAAGTCAAGCAGAGAAAGACAATTATCATATGGTTTCACTTATATGTGGAACATAAGGAACAACATGGAGGACATTAAGAGAAGAAAGGGAAAAATGAAAAGGGGAGTCAGAGGGAGAGATAGACCATGAGAGACTATGGACCCCAGGAAACAAACTGAGGGTTTCAGAGGGATGGGGGGGTGGGGGGATTGATTAGCCTAATGATGGGTATTAAGGAGGGCACATATTGCAATAAGCACTGGGTGTTAAATACAAACAATGAATCATGGAACACTACATTATGCTGAGTGAAATAAGTCAAGCAGAAAAAGTCCATTATCATATGGTTCCACTTACTTGTGGAACATAAGGAATAACATGGAGGACATTAGGAGAAGGAAAGGAAAAGTGAATTGGGGAGAATCAGAGGGGGAGATGAAGCATGAAAGACTATGGACTCTGAGAAACAGAGGGTTTTGGAAGGGATGGGGTGGGGGATAGGTGAGCCTGGTGGTGGGTATTAAAGAGGGCACATATTGCATGGAGCACTGGGTGTGGTACATAAAAAATGAATCTTGGAACATTGAAAAAATTAAATTAAATTTAAAAAACTAATGAAGTACTATATGGTAACTAACATAATAAAAAAATTTAAAGAATTATAAATTAAAACAACAATAAGATACCATTACATATCTACCATAAAGGCCAAAATCAAAACACTGACAACACCAAATTCTGATAAGGATGTGGAGCAACAGGAACTTTCATTCACTGCTGGTGGGAATCCAAAATGGTACAGCCATTTTGTGAGGTGGTTTGGCAGTTTCTTACAAACCTAAGTATACTCTTGCCATTTGATTCATAAGTCTGACTCTTTGGTATTTACTCAAATGAAGTGAACATTTATGTCCACACAAAAACCTGCACCTGGATGTTTATAGAAACTTTATTCATAACTGCCAAAATGTGGAAGCAACCAAGATGACCTTCAGGTAAATGGATAAATAAACAGTGGTACATCCAGACACTGGTATATTATTTAGTGATAAAAAGATATAATCTATCAAGCCACAAAAAACATGAAGGAACTTAGTGTATATTACTAAATGAGAAAAGCCAATCTGAAAATGTCACATACTATGATTCCAATTATATGACATCAATAAAAGGCAAAACCATGGAGAGACAGTAAAAAGATCCATGATTGCCAGGGGTTGGAGGGAGGAAGGGATAAACAGGTGCAGAGAATTTTTAGGGCAGTAACACTATTCTGTATGACACTATAATGCTGGATACATGTTATCATACATTTATCCAAACCAAGAGAATGTACAACACCAAGAGTGAACCCTGATGTATACTCTAGATCTTGGGTGACAATGATGTGCCAACATGGGTTCACTGATTTTAACAAATATACCCATTCTGGTATGGATGTTGATAGTGGAAGAGGCTACACATGTGTGGAGGTAGGAGATATATGGGAATTCTCTATACTTTCTGTGCAGTTTTGTTGGTAGCCTAAAACTACTCTAAAAAATTAAGGATATTTTTTAATGCACATACTGTATGACTCTCCAAACCCAACTCTAAGTATTTATCCAATAGGGAAAAAATCCATATGAAAATCTATATACAACATTTATAACATTTATTCATAATCTCCAAAAATAAAGCAACTCAAATGTCTATCAATGGTTACATGGATAAATAAAATGTGGCTTAAATCTGTATAAGGAAATACTACTTCGAAAAAAACGAGCCGCAGATACATACAACATGAATGAATTTTAATGCATTATGCAAAGTGAAAAAAAGCCAGACTCAACAAGCTATATAATGTATGATCCCATTTATATAACATTCTAGAAAACGAAAGTTAGAGGAACAGAAAATAAATCAATGGTTGCCAGGGCTCGGGGGAGGGGATTAAGAAGGAAGGTTGACTACAAGGAGCCTGATGTTACATTTAGGGGAGACAAAAAGCTTCTGTATCCTAACTGTGGTGAAGTTATAAAAGCATACATTTATCAAAATTCACAGAAATATACTCCAAAAAGGATGACATTCACTGCACATAAGTTATGCCCCAATAACCTGACTAAAGCAAACACACACACATACACACAGACAACAGGATAACATTTCACATCTACCACATTGGTTAGAATTTTTATTTTAAATTCTAACAATAGCAGGTGTTGGCAAGGGAATGTAGAGCAATCAGATATCAGGGTGATAATGGTCCCCATTTTCAAAAACAAAGCAGTATTTATTATATGCATATTGTATGGCACTGAAATTCTACTTCTGTATATTATCCCTTATACAATAGCATTGAATTGGAGATATTACTGCATTCTAGAGAAATTTTTGGAAATCTGTGGGGAGTCTGAGTTGCCAAAGACATTAAAAATATTTATATTTTCAAAAAGCAAAAATTCTTAGAAGAAAAAACAAGTGTAGATCTTCATGACCTTGGGTTAAACACTGGTTTTATGCACAAGCAACAGAAAAAATAAATAAATAAATTTGACTTCACCAAAATTAAAAGCTTTGTTCCTCAAAGGACATCAAAAAATTAAAGTACAACCCAAATACTGGGCAAAAATATTTATAAATCATATACCTGGTAAAAAAATAAGTGACATAAAGTCATTTGTACCAAAACACCTGTTAGTTATATTGAGGCATATGGTTATGGATGGATTATGTGGCTTCTAAAAAAAAAGGTTTTTGTTAAGTAGTACAAGGGAGATTGAAATGTTAACATGAATGGCATTGCAGTCAGATAAAAAAATGAATTTTCATAAGACTTAACAAGGTAGCCTCAAGGACAATAAAGCATCTTTTAAATGTCTGGTATTCCTGACCTCAGGGGGAAAGCTCTCAGGTTTTCCCCAATGAGAATGATATTCACTGTGGGTTTTTCAAGATGGCTTTTATGATATTGAGGTATGTACCTTCTATCCCTACATTGTGAAGAGTTTTGATAAATAAAGGATGCTGCCACTTCTTTCACAATGTCTCCAAAGGCAAAGGAAACAAAAGCAAAAATGAATTATGGGGACTTCATCAAGATCAAAAGCTTCTGCACAGCAAAGGAAACAGTCAACAAATCAAAGAGTCAACCCATGGAATGGGAGAAGATATTTGCAAATAACAGTACAGACAAAGGCTAATATCCAAGATCTATAAAGAACTTCTCAAACTCAACACACACAAAACAGATAATCATGTCAAAAAAATGGGCAGAAGACATGAACAGACACTTCTCCAATGAAGACATACAAATGGCTATCAGACACATGAAAAAATGTTCATCATTACTAGCCATCAGGGAGATTCAAATCAAAACCACATTGAGATACCACCTTACACCAGTTAGAATGGCCAAAATTAACAAGACAGGAAACAACGTGTGTTGGAGAGGATGTGGAGAAAGGGGAACCCTATTACACTGTTGGTGGGAATGCAAGTTGGTGCAGCCACTTTGGAAAACAGTGTGGAGATTCCTTAAGAAATTAAAAATAGAGCTACCCTATGACCCTGCAATTGCACTACTGGGTATTTACCCCCAAGATACAGATGTAGTGAAAAGAAGATCTGTACCCCAGTGTTCATAGCAGCAATCGCCACGGTCGCCAATCTGTGGAAAGAACCAAGATGCCCTTCAATGGACGAATGGATAAGGAAGATGTGGTCCATATACACTATGGAGTATTATGCCTCCATCAGAAACGATGAATACCCAACTTTTGTATCAACATGGACGGGACTGGAAGAGATTATGCTGAGTGCAATAAGTCAAGCAGAGAGAGTCAATTATCACATGGTTTCACTTATTTGTGGAGCATAACAAATAACATGGAGGACATGGGGAGATGGAGAGGAGAAGGGGGTTGAGGGAAATTGGAGGGGGAGATGAACCATGAGAGACTGTGGACTCTGAAAAACTATCTCAGGGTTTTGGAGGGGCGGGGGGTGGGAAGTTGGGTGAGCCTGGTGGTGGGTATTATGGAGGACACATTTTGCATGGAGCACTGGGTGTAGTGCATAAAAAATGAATTCTGGTACACTGAAAAGAAATTTTAAAAATAAAAAATTTTAAAAATAAATAAATAAAATAAAAAATAGAACTATCAGATGAAAAAAAAAAAGGATGCTGTCCACTATCACCATTGTTATTCAACATAGTACTAGAAGTCCTAGCCTCAGCAATCAGACAACAAAAAGAAATAAAAGACATCCAAATCAGCAAAGAAGAAATCAAATTCTCACTCTTGGCAGATGACTTTATGTGGAAAACCCAAAGACTCCATTCCAAAACTGCTAGAACTCATACCCGAATTCAGTAAAGTGTCAGGATATAAATTATAAAACTGGTATCAGTTACATTTCTATAACCAAGAGCAAGACAGAAGAAAGAGAAATTAAGGAGTCAATCTCATTTGCAACTGCACCCAAAAGCATAGGATACTAGGAAAAAACCTAACCAAAGAGACAAAGAATCTGTACTCAAAAAACTATAAAGTACTCAGGAAAGAAATTGAGGAAGACACAAAGAAATGGAAAAGCGTTCCATGTTCATGGACTGGAAGAACAAATATTATGAAAATGTCTATGCTATCTAAAGCAATAGACACATTTACTGCAATCTCTATCAAAATACCATCAATTTTTTTCAAAGAAATGGAACAAATAATAAAAGACCCTGAATAGTTAGAGGAATGTTGAAAAAGCAAACCAGAGTTGGTGGCATCACAATTCCACACTTGAAGCTCTATTACAAAGCTGTCATCATCAAGACAGTATGGTACAGGCACAAAAACAGACAACTAGATCAATGGATCAGAATCAAGAGCCCAGAAATGGACCCTCAACTATATGGTCAACTAATCTTCAAAAAAGCAGGAAAGAATGTTCAATGGAATAAAGACAGTCTCTTCAACAAATGGTGTTAGGAAAATTGGACAGCCACATGCAGAAGAAACTGGACCATTTCCACACACAAAAATTGACTCAAAATGGATGAAAGATCTCAATGTGAGATAGGAATCCATCAAAATCCTTGAGGAGAACACAGGCAGCAAACTCTTTGACCTCAGCCACAGTAACTTCTTCCTAGAAACATCGCCAAAGGCAAGGGAAGCAAGGGCAAAAATGAACTACTGGGACTTCATCAAGATCAAAAGTTTCTGCACAGCAAGGGAGAGAGTCAACAAAACCAAAAGACAACTAACAGAATGAGAGAAGATATTTGCAAATGACATATCAGATAAAGGGCTAGTATCCAAAATCTATAATGAACTTGTCAAACTCAACACCCAAAGAACAAATCATCCACTCAAGAAATGGGCAGAAGACATGAACAGATATTTCTGTGAAGAAGACATACAGATGCCTAATAGACACATGAAAAAGTGCTCAACATCACTCAACATCAGGAAAATACAAATCAAAACCACAATGAGATACCACCTCACACCAGCCAGAATGGCTAAAATGAACAAGTCAGGAAATGACACATGTTGGCAAGGATGTGGAGAAAGGAGAACCCTCCTACACTGTTGGTGGGAATGCAAGCTGGTGCAACCACTCTGGAAAACAGCATGGAGGTTCCTTAAAAAATTGAAAATAGAGCTACCTTATGACCCAGCAATTGCACTACTGGGTATTTACCCTAAAGATACAAATGTAGTAATCCAAAGGATGCACGTGAACCCAAATGTTTATAGCAGCAATGTCCACAATAACCAAACTATGGAAAGAACCTAGATGCCCATCAACAGATGAATGGATAAAGAAGATGTGGTATATATATGCAATGGAATACTATGCAGCCATTAAAAAACCCCAAATCTTGCCATTTGCAATGACATGGATGGAACTAGAGGGCATTATTTTGAGTGAAATAGGTCAGTCAGAGAAAGACAATTATTATGTGATCTCTCTGATATAAGGAATCTGAGAGGCAGAACAGGAGGTCGTGGGGGGCAGAGAGGGAAAAAATGGAACAAGATGGGACCAGGGAGGGAGAAAAACCATAAAAGACTCTTAATCTCAGGAAAAAAACTGAGGGTTGCGGGAGGTGTGGCGGGAGTGATGGGGTGTCTGGGTTATGGACATTGGGGAGGGCATGTGCTATGTTGAGTGCTGTGAATTGTGTAGGACTGATGAGTCACAGACCTGTACCCCTGAGGCAAATAATACATTATATGTTAATTTTTTTAAAGTCCGATTTTCTATTACAAGAACCCTGGACAACCTACCTTTGTAGCTATAAATGTCTCCTTCCATTTTCCTCATTGATCTTTGACTTACCAGGATTTCACTGTGCTAGGGTACAAAGTCAGATGCCATTGGTCATATCGCCTGAGACTTCATCTATTTCACTGTCATTATATGCATTTAATTGAAGAGTATACTGGAGTCTTTCCCATCTTAAATCAACATCTGATGGTTTTTTTTAAAAGATTTTATTTATTTATTTGACAGAGATCACAAGCAGGCAGACAGGCAGGCAGAGAGAGAGAGAGAGAGGAGGAAGCAGGCTCCCTGCCGAGCAGAGAGCCCGATGCAGGGCTCAATCCCAGGACCCTGAGATCATGACCTGAGCTGAAGGCAGCAGCTTTAACACACTGAGCCACCCAGGCGCCCCAACATCTGATGGTTTGATCACTATTAGGAACTTAACATTCAGGCATATTTTTGTCCTCTAACATTTTCAATCAATTATGATTGAATTCTAAAAAGTGCTAAACAAGTGTTGCCTCCAGAAACACCAGATCTTCCCTTCCTCAATAACTGGTTGTAACTCTAACTTCGAAGCTAGGGATGTTACTCACAGGAATATTGTAAGAAACACAGAATTCTTTATTTCACCCAAATGTCTGGTGATGAAACTTTTCCAATGCAAGAACTACTGGGAAAAGTTTGGGTGTTGTCTTCAAAGTCCAAAAGCGAAGTATAACTCTTTGAGTCACAATTATTCCTCTGCTCAAACTGTCTAGTATCATCCCATCTCAAAGTAAAATCCAAAGTCCTTACTAGAGGCTCTACTGATCTCATCTCTCACTACTCTGTTACTCCCCAACCAACCCTTCTACTGCAGCCACACCAGTCTCCCTGCAATTTCTTCAACTCACTAAGCAAGCTGCCACACTTCAGGCCTTTACACTTTTTGCACATATGCCTGGACTGCTCTTCTCCCAGAAAACCACAGGACTGCTTCCCTACCTCCATGTGTTCTCTGGCCAAATGTTATCTTTTCAGGAAGACCTTCCATATCATCCTATATAAATATGTAGAAGAAGCTCCCCACCCCACCCCAATACACACAGTCAATCTATCTGATAATTTGTTTTATTCTTTAATCTTCTCAATGAGAACAAGGACTTTGCTTTATTCTTTTACAGCTGAGTGCCAGGAGCTAAAATGGAGCTTCACTTCCATTAGGCACTCAAATATTTGGTGACTGAAAGGAGGAATGAATCTCTAACTTATGGGGTGATAATACCTACCTGACAAGTTATTGATAAAATTAGCATTGATAATATGTAAAGTGATTTACACAATGTCTGACACATTGTAATAACTCAGTTATGGGGTGAGCAGGGTGTGACAGAGGAGTAACATACACTAAAACTCTAACCCTAAACTAACTTACATACTAAATAATGCTTCAAGTGGAGACTTTGCTGAAGTGACTGGACTTATGAAATAAAATAACTGAAGCCTGAACTTTCTTAATATAAATGGTATTCATTCTAAGAAACATTAGGGGTTCAAAATTACAAATTCCTAAACAGATCTCTGCATCATGGCCAACATCATCTGTTTCCTGGCTTGTTAATTTTAGCCATTCTGACTGGTGCAAGGTTTTATCTCATTGTGGTTTTGATTTGTATTTCCCTGATGCAGAGTGATACTGACTGAGCATTTTTTCATGTCTGTTAGCCACGTGTATGTTTACTTTGGAGAAATGTTCATGTCTTCTGCTCATAACTTGCCTGGATTATTTGTTTTTTGGGTGTTCAGTTTAATAAGTTCTTTATAGATTTTGGATACTAGCATTTTGTCTGGTAATACATTGCAAATATCTTCCTCCATTCCATAGGTTGCCTTTTAGTTTTGTTGATTGTTTCCTTTGCTGTGCAAAAGCTTTTTATCTTGATGAAGTCCCAGGAGTTCATTTTTGCTTTTGTTTCTCTTGCCTTTAAAGAAATGTCTAGCAAGAAGTTACTGCTGTTGAGGTTAAAGAGGCTGATCTATGTGTCTGTTTTTATGCAGTACTATACTGTCTTGATGATTACAGCTTTGGGGTTTTTTGTTGTTTTTTTAATTTAATTTCCTTTCAGTGTAACAGAATTCATTGTTTATGCACCACACCCAGTGCTCCATGAAATATGTGCCCTCCATAAAACCCACCACCTGGCTCCCCCAACCTCCCACCCTCCACCCCTTCAAAACCCAGATTGTTTTTCAGAGTCCATAGTCTCTCATGGTTTAGCTCCCCTTCCAATTTAATCCTCAACTCCCTTCTCCTCTCCATCTCCCCATGTCCACCATGTTATTTGTTATGTTCCACAAATAAGTGAAATCATATAATAATTGACTCTCTCTGCTTGACTTATTTCATTCAGCATAATCTCTTCCAGTCCCGTCCATGTTGATACAAAAGTTGGGTATTCATCCTTTCTGATGGAGGCATAATACTCCATAGTGTATATGGACCACATCTTCCTTATCCATTCATTAAAGGGCATCTTGGTCCTTTACACAGTTTGGCGACCATGGCCATTGCTGCTATGAACACTGGGGTACATATCGCCCTTCTTTTCACTACATCTGTATCTTGGGGGTAAATACCCAGTAGTGCAATTGCAGGGTCATAGGGAAGCTCTATTTTTAATTTCTTAAAGAATCTCCACACTGTTTTCCAAAGTGGCGGTACCAACAGTGTAATAGGGTTCCCCTTTCTCCACATCCTCTCCAGCACACATTGTTTCCTGTCAATTTTGGCAATTCTAACTGGTGTAAGGTGATATCTCAATGTGGTTTTGATTTGAATCTCCCTGGTGGCTAGTGATGATGAACATTTTTTCATGTGTCTGATAGCCATTTGTATGTCTTCATTGGAGAAGTGTCTGTTCATGTCTTCTGCCCATTTTTTTGACATGATTATCTGTTTTGTGTGTGTTGAGTTTGAGAAGTTCTTTATAGATCCTGGATATCAGCCTTTTGTCTGTACTGTCATTTGCAAATATCTTCTCACATTCAATGGGTTGCCTCTTTTTTTTGTTGGCTGTTTCTTTTGCTGTGCAGAAGCTTTTGATCTTGATGATTACAGCTTTGTAATACAGCTTGAAGTCTGACACTGTGATGCCTTCTGCTTTGGCTTTCTTTTTCAACATTCCTCTGGCAATTATTCCTCTGGCATAAAAGACCCTTTGGGGTCTTTTAGGTACCACACAATTTTAGGATTGTTTGCTCTTCTTGTTCTGTGAAAAATGTTGGTGGTTTTCTTTTTCTGGTTTCCATATGTAAATTTTTTGTTTTTTGTTTCATATCCTCCATTTTTTTATTTTATTTTTTCAGTGTTCCAAGATTCATTGTTTATGCACCACACCCAGTGCTCCATGCAATACGTGCCCTCCTTAATAACCACCACCAGGCTCACCCAACCCCCCACCCTCCTCCCTTCCAAAATCTCCAGTTTCTTTATCAGAGTCCACATTCTCTCATGGTTCTTCTCCCCCTTCGATATCCCCCTCTTCCCTTTTTCCTTTCCTTCTCCTAATGTCCTCCATGTTATTCCTTAGGCTCCATAAGTAAGTGAAACCATATCATAACTGACTCTCTCTGCTTGACTTATTTCACTCATCATAACCTCCTCCAGTCCCACCCAAGTTGATACAGAAGTTGGATATTCATCCTTTCTGATGGAGGCATAATATTCCATTGTATATATGGGCCATATCTTCTTTATCCATTTGTCTTGAAAGGCATCTTTCCAGAGTTTGGTGATTGTGGCCATTGCTGCTATGAACACTGGGGTACATATGGCCCTTCTTTACAGTACATCTGTATCTTTGGTGTAAATATCCACTAGTACAATTGCTGGGTCATAGGGTAGCTCTATTTTTAATTTCTTAAGGAATCTCCACACTGTTTTCCAAAGTGGCTGCACCAACTTGCATTCCCATCAACAGTGTAAGAGGGTTCCCCTTTCTCCACATCCTCTCCAAGACACGTTGTTTCCGGTCTTGTTAATTTTGGCCATTCTAACTGGTGTAAGGTGGTATCTCAACGGTTTTCATTTTAATCCCCCTGATGGCTAATGATGATGAACATTTTTTCATGTGTCCGTTAGCCATTTGTATGTCTTCATTGGAGAAGTGTCTGTTCAAGTCTTCTGCCCATTTTTTGATGTGATTATTTGTTTTTTGAGTGTTGAGTTTGAGGAGTTCTTCATAGATCTTGGATATCAGCCCTTTGTCTGTAATGACATTTAGCTGGGGGCATCATGTTGCCTGATTTCTAGCTTTACTACAAGGCTATGATCACCAAGACAGCATGGTACTGGCACTAAGACAGACACATAGACAAGTGGAACAGAGTAGAGAGAGTCCAGATATGGACCCGCAACTATATGGTTAATCTTTGACAAAGCAGGAAAAAATATACAGTGGAAAAAAGACAGTCTCTTCAATAAATGGTACTGGAAAATTAGACAGCTATGTGTAGAAGAATGAAACTTGACCATTCTCTTACACCATACACAAAGAAAAACTTGAAATGGACAAAGACCTCAATGTGAGGCAGGAATCTATCAAAATCCTAGAGGAGAACATAGTAACCTCTTCGACATTGGCCACAGCAACTTCTTTCAAGACATGTCTCCAAAGGCAAGGTAAACAAAAGCAAAAATGAACTTTTGGGACTTCATCAAGATCAAAAGCTTCTATACAGCAAAGGAAACAGTCAACAAAACAAAAGGCAACCCACAGAATGGGAGAGGATATTCGCAAAAATGCTAATGTTATTTTTAGACGATTTTATTGAATGTGTAGATTGTTTGGAGTAGTATAGATATTTTAACAATATCAGCTCCTACAATCCATGAGCATGGGATGTTTTTCCATCTCTTTGTGTCTTCAATTTCTTTCATCAATGTTCTATAGTTTTCAGAGAACAGATCCTTTACTTCTTTGGTTAGGTTTATCCCTAGGTATCTTATGGGTTTTGGTGTAAATTGTAAATGGGATTGATTCCTTGAATTCTCTTACTTCTGTCTACCATTGCTAGTGTATGGAAATCAACTGACTTCTGTGCATTTATTTTACATCCTGTCACTTTGCTGAATTCCTGTATGAATTATAGCAACTTTTGGGTGGAGACTTTTGGGTTTTCTACATAGAGTGTCATGTCACCTACAAAGAGATAAAGTTTGACTTCTTCTTTTCCAATTTGAATGCTTTTTATTTATTTTTGTGTCCTGATTGCTGAGGCTTGGACTTCTAGTACTCTGTTGAACAACAATGAGAGTGAACATCCCTGTCGTGTGCCTGACCTTAGGGGGAAAACTCTCAATTTTCCCCACTGAGGATGATATTAGCTGTGGGCCTTTCATATATGGTCTTTATAACATTGAGGTATATTCCCTCTATCCTTACATTGTGGAGGGTTTTTATCAAGAAATGATGCTGTATAAATAATACATTATATGTTAATTAAAGAAAAAGAAAATAAGGGGGGAAATATAGTCAAAAGGAAAGAGATTCCAAAAGGACTTATATACATATAAAGATCATATCTTCTCTATCAACGCACTTTCCTATTTCAACCTTGATCATATTGTTCATGGGCAATAAGCACAAACCTAGTGTAAAATAGTGTAGGAAGAGTATGTGCATATATGATAGATAAAATAAAAGCTGCACCCATTTTGGGTGTTTTTATCATTAACTGCTGTTGCATAAACTGAACATACAATGGGTTGTGACACTGGATAAATCATTTGTTTCCACTTGTTATTGATGACATTTTATAACTCGTTTGGAGCTCTGCTTTGCCCTGTCACTCATGAGTTACAAGGTCATCAATCATGACTAGGAATAAGTGATTTATGTAAGTCGCCCTATTGTATATTTTAGGTACAGTATACAATAAAACACACACTATTGATTTCTTTTTAAAAAAGGATGCTGTATTTTTGTCAAATGCTTTTTCTGCATTTTTGAAAGGATCATATAGTTCTTACCCTTTCTTTTTTATGTGGTATATCATGTTGACTGATTTGGTGTATCATGTTGATTAATACTGAACCACTCCTATAGCCCAGATTGATTTGTGGGTGTTGAACAAACTTTGCAGCCCAGGAATGAATCCCAATTGGTGGTGGTGAATAATCATTTTAATGTACTATTAGATCCTAATGGCTAGTATTTTGGTTAGAATTTTGGTATCCATGTTCGTGAAGAATATTGGTCTGTAATTCTCCTTTTTGGTGGGGTCTTTGTTTTTTTTTAATTAAATTCAATTAGCCAATATATAATACATCATTAGTTTGATATAATGTTCCATGATTCATTAGTTGGTGTAAAACATCCAGTGCTCTTCACATCACATGCCCATCTTAATGCCCATCACCCTGTTACCCCATCCACCCTCCCACCTCCCTTTCCGCAACCCTCTGTTTCCGGAAGTAAAAAGTCTCTCATGGTTTGTCTCCCTCTCTGATTTCTTCCCATTCAGTTTTCCCTCTCTCTCCCTATGATCCTCTGCACTATTCCTTATATTCTACATATGAGTGAAACCATAAAACTGTCTTTCTCTGGTGGATAGACTTATTTCACTTACCATAGTACCCTCCAGTTCCATCCATATCAGTGCAAATGATAGGTAGTCATCCCTTCTGATAGCTGAGTAATATTCCATTGTATATATGAACCACATCTTTATCCATTTATCTGTTGAAGGACATCTTAGCTCCTTCCACAGTTTGGCTACTGTGGACACTGCTTCTATGAACATCGGGGTGCATGTGCCCCTTCTTTTCACTACATCTGTACCTTTGGGGTAAATACCCAGTAGTGTAACTGCTCAGTTGTAGGGCAGCATATAATTGCTTATAATATTCTCTTATATTTCATAGGTGTTGTGATCTCCCCTCTTTCATTTGTGGTTTTATATGGGTCCTTTATCTTTTCTTTTTGGTAAGTCTGGCTAGGGGGTTATCACTCTTACTAATTCTTTCAAAGAACAAGCTCCAAGTTTCATTGATCTGTTCTACTATTTTTTTTAATTCCTGTATTACTTTTTTTAGATTTTATTTATCTGACAGAGATCACAAGTAGGCAGACAGGCAGGTGGGGAGCGGGGGCGGGGGGGAGCAGACTCCCAGCTGAGCAGAGAACCTGATGCAGGGCTCGGTCTCAGGATCCTGGGATCACAACCCAAGCTGAAGGCAGAGGCTAAACCCACAGAGCCACCCAGGCACTCCTATATTACTTACTTCTGCTCTAATCTTAATTATTTCCCTTTTTCTGCTGGTTTTAGATTTTAATTGCTGTTCTTTTTACAGCTCCTTTAGATGTAAGGGTAGGCTGTTTATTTGAAGCTTTTTATCTTTTTGAGGAATGCTTGTAATGCCATATACTTCCCTTTATGACCCTGTATGCTATGTCACTAGACTGTTGTGTTTTCATTTCCATTTCCTTCCATGTATTTTTTAAAATTTCCTGATTAACTCATTCATTCTTTTGTAGGTTATTCTTTAACCTCCATGTATTTGTGGACTTTCCAATTTTTTTTTTGAGGTTGACTTCAAGTGTCCTAGAGTTGTGGTCTGGAAATATGCATAATATAATCTCCATCTTTTTTTCCTGGTTAAGGCCTGATTTGTGACCCAGTATTGATCTATTCTGGAGAATATTCTACAGGGACTTGAAAAGTTGTATTCTCTAACTTTAGGATGAAATGCTCTGAATATATCAGTGAAGTCCATCTGGTCCAGTGTGTCATTCAAAGCCACTATTTCCTTATTTATCTTCTGTTTAGATGATTTGTCCACTGCTGTGAGTGGGGTGTTAAAGTCTCCTACTACTATTGTATTATTATCAATGAGTTTAAGTTTGTTATTAATTGACTTATTTATTTGGCTGCTCCCAATTTAGGGGCATAAGTATTTATGATTGTTATATCTTCTTGTTGGATAGACCCATTTCTTATGACATAATGCCCTTCTTTATCTCTTATTAGAGTCTTTGGTTTAAAATCTAGTTTGTCTGATAGAAGAATTGCTACCCCAGCTCACTTTTGACATCCATTAGAATGATACATGGTTCTCCACCCCCTCACTTTCAAACTAGAGGTGTCTCTGGGTCTAAAATGAGTCTCTCTTGAAAGCAGCATATTGATGGGTCTTGTTTTTTAATCCATCCTGATACCCTATGTCTCTGGATTGAAGCATTTAGTCCATTTACATTCAGAGTAATTACTGAAAGATATGAATTTAGCACCATTGTGTTACCTGAAAAATCACTGTTCCTTAGATTGTCTCTGTTCCTTTCTGGTCTTTGTTGCTTTTGGTCTCTTTCCCACTCAGTGGGTCCCTTCAATATTTCTTGCAGAGCTGGTTTAGTGTTCACAAACTCCTTTAGTTTTTGCTTGTCTTGGAAACTCTTTATCTCTCCTTCTATCTGAATGACAGACTTGCTCGATATTGCATATGTGGCTGCACACTTTTCTCATTCAGCATATTGAATATATCATGCCACTTTCCTCTGGCCTGCCAAGTTTTTCTGGACAGATCTGCTGCTAACCTTGTGTGTCCACCCTTGCAGGTTAATGACCTTCTGTTCCTAGCTGCTTTCAGAATTCTCTCTTTTTCTTTGTATTTTGCAAATTTCACTATGATACGTCTTGGTGTTGACCTGTTTTTCTTGATTTTGAGGGAAATTCTCTATGCCTCTTGGACTTGAGTGCCTGTTTTCATCCCCAGATTTGGGAATTTCTTAGCTATAATTTGTTCAAATAAACCTTCTGCCCCTTTCCCCACTCTTCTTCTGGGACTCCTATGATACAGATATTATTGTGCTTTGTGGAGTTCTGAGTTCTCTAAGTCTATATTCATGATCTAATGGTTTTCTTTCCCTCTCCTTTTCAGCTTCATTATTTTCCATAATTTTATCTTCTATATCATCTATTCAATCCTCTGCTTCTTCCATCCTCACTGCGATTACATCCAGTGGGTTTGGCATCTGTTAAGCATTTTTTATTTTGACCTAGTTTTTAGGTCTTTTATCTCTGCAGCCAGGATTTCTCTGTCTTCTACATTTCTTTCAAGCCCAGCTAGTATTCTTATACTGTCGTTCTAAATTCTTGTTCAGATATATTGCTTACATCTGTTTTGAGCAAATTCATGGCTGTGATTTCTTCTTGATCTTTCTTTTAGGGAGAATTCTTCCATTTTGTCATTATGTCTAGGTTTCTGCCTTTTGTGTGTTATGAAAGTTTGTTACGTTTCCTGCTTCTGAGAATAATATTATATTAAGAAGGGGTCATACACTGTTTAGGACCTGGAGCTTCGGGAAGTGTTTCTGGTGTATGCCATGTGCACTCTGCTGTTGTGTTTTGGCTGCTCTTTCCCACAGGTCAGTCCTCCACAGAGTTCCTCCTTGCTTGCAGTGGGGAGTGTTTAGACCTTTAACTAGGTGTGTTTTGATAAAAGCATGATAAAAAGGGGAGGGGAAAGCCTGCCAAGAAAAGGGAAAGGAAAAGGAACCTAAAAACCAAACAAACAAAACACTATAAGCCTGATTCCAAAGAAAAAGGGAAAAAATAAGAAGCCTTATCAAAAATGAAAGAACAAAACAAAACAAACAAAACGAGATAAGAAAACAAACCTACAGTGATGTGGGGCACTTTTTCATGTGTCTGTTGGCCATCTGTATGTCTTCTTCACAGAAATATCTGTTCATGTCTTCTGCCCATTTCTTGAGTGGATGATTTGTTCTTTGGGTGTTGAGTTTGACAAGTTCATTATAGATTTTGGATACTAGCCCTTTATCTGATGTGTCGTTTGCAAATATCTTCTCCCATTCTGTCAGTTGTCTTTTGGTTTTGTTGAATGTTTCCTTTGCTGTGCAAAAGCTTTTGATCTTGATGAAGTCCCAATAGTTCATTTTTCCCTTGCTTCCCTTGCCTTTGGCGTTGTCCCTAGGAAGAAGTTGCTGCGGCTGAGGTCGAAGAGATTGCTGCCTGTGTTCTCCTCAAGGATTTTGATGGGGTTACATTATATGTTTAAATTAAATAAAAAGCTTAAAAAAAAGAAAACAAACCTACAAATGATCAAAAAACTATAAGCCTAACTCCAAAAAAAAAAAGAATAATAAAATAAAAAATAAAGATTAAAAAAATAAAGCTATTCCTATTTCCACCAGAACTGAAACTGACACATTGGAGCACTCTATAATCAACAGACTTGGTACGTGTTGGGGGGTGGGAAAATCCCTACACACAGCTCTCTTTCCTGCTCTCTCCCTGACTTCTCTTGGGGAAAAAGTCTCCCTCCCTTCATAGCACTGGGTCTTTTCTCTCCCTCAGTTCACATCTCCAAACCTCGCACATGCTATGTTCTCTCTCTCCAATTGTGCACATTGTTTTTGTAATTCTCAGATCAATTTCCTAGTTGTTCAAAATGATTTGATGTCAATCTAGCTGTGTTTGAGGGACAGGTCAAGCTCAGGGTCCCCCTACTACTACACAATCTTAGCTCTCCACTCTGACTTTTAAAGACTTTTTTAAAAAAGTTTAATCCCATTGCTGCTATGAACACTGGGGTACATATGGCCCTTCTTTTCATTACATCTGTATCTTTGGGGTAAATACCCAGTAGTGAAATTGCAAGGTCATAAGGTAGCTCTATTTTTAATTTCTTAAGGGACCTCCACACTGTTTTCCAAAGTGGCTGCACCAACTTGCATTCCCACCAACACAGAAAAAGGGTTCCTTTTCTCCACATCCTCTCTGACACTTCTTGTTTCCTGTCTTGTTAATTTTGGCCACTCTAACTGGTGTGAGGTGGTATCTCAGTGTGATTTTGATTTGAATTTTGCTGATTGCTAATGATGAACATTTTCTCAAGTGTCTATTAACCATTTGTATGTCTTCTCTGGAAAAGTGTCTGTTCATGCATGTATTGCATGGAACATTGGGTGTGGTGCAAAAACAATAAATTTTGAAACACTGAAAAAATAAAATTAAAAAAATACAAAGAAATGTAATACCATTAGGTTAGAATAGCAAAAAGTAAGATGGGAAATACAAATTAATAAGGAAGGCTATTTAGAAAAATACTCTGCGTTTTAAGGGTAAATATACATAAAAATAGTTATCTACTTATTATGTATTCATCTGAAAGTCACAATTACTTAAACATATAGGCAAAAAGTAATGGTCAGGGCACCTGACTGGCTCAGTTGGTAGAGGCATGTAACTCTTTTTTTTTAAGATTTTATTTATTTATTTGACAGAGAAAGATCACAAGTAGGCAGAGAGGCAGGCAGAGAGAGAGGAGGGGAAGCAGGCTCCCTGCTGAACAGAGAGCTCAATGTGGGGTTCAATCCCAGGACCCTGGGATCGTGACCTGAGCCGAAGGCAGAGGCTTTAACCCACTGAACCACTCAGGCGCCCAGAGCATGTAACTCTTGATCTCAGAGCTGTGAGTTTGAATCCTATGTTGGGGATAGAGTTTATTTTTAAAAAAATAAATAAAGTGCTGGGGAAAATTCTCCCTTTAAAAAAAAATTAGTGATCACCCGTCCCTGTGCCATGCTCTGTGCTAGGTATTTTCACATTTATAATCTTAAACACTGCTGAATACTGCTTTGTTAAATATGTATTATTATTTAGGTTGTGAATTGTCCTTGCCAGTCACCCAATGTAAGTGAGGCTATACTATCAAAAAGAGCCAACAGTACCACTACAATGGCTACTGGCAGAGAGGCTGCAGAACAGTGTCAGCAGTGTTAATCCAAAACAAAGAAGCCTCTATATAGATCAGACCATGTGACAATCAACAATCAGCAGTTCTTTACAAAGATTCTGGGTACAAACCAATCAAGTCAGATCAAAAGCACCAATGTAGTTCAACAAAAAGTACCATTCAACAAGAAGTTTCAAAGTTTTTTCTTTTTCAAAGGTGTAACATATTCTTCACTGACAAAAGGAAAATAAATACAAACTTATTTACCCACATCCCCTAACCTGGGAGAGGAGCATCACAGGAAGCAGAGACAGGTAGATGACAACCACAACTTCTCTTCTATTCCATATTATAATTAAAATAGATTAATAAAAAATAATCATGGTTCATTATGAAGGATAGACTTCCATGTACATCAACCTTAGAAATAATTTAAGTAGCCACCTATAAAATCAAGGGCCAAAACCAAAATCTATAATTATCTAAAAATACTGACTTTTTTCCTTTGGCACATCAATAAAAATATGCACAGCTCATGCAATTTTTCACAATAGGCAAGAAAGAAAGTGCCAACCACTTGTATAAACTTATATAGAGAATTCAGCCCCCAAATAGGGAAACAAAATTATTCATAAGGTCTACATTCAAAATCATCTTGCCAATATTTTCACTGAAAACTGTTAAATAACAATCTAGTTCACTTATTTGCATAACTTAGTGCTATTTTCAATCTTCATTCATCAGCAGTAAGCATAAAAATTAACAATTGGCAATAAATAAATACACATTAAAAAATGAGGTCTTTTACTTCCATATGAGTTATTTTTCCCCTAAAATTAATCACTTTGAAGAGCCACAAACAAGTTTTAATAACACTACCACTGATTAAGATGTTTTTAAAACTCTCTTAGAATTCAAAAATATATAAAATGCATTTACAAGCTTCTGGTTTTAGCCCTGACAAACCATTTGCATTGAACAAATATAAACCTGAATGAATACATGAAACAACTGTGTAAGAGAACTGGAGAGCAAGTATCATAGATAAGACTCAAAGATACTATAATCCTTTAGAAAAGAGAACATCAAAGTGAGATCCTCATTCACCTGACTTTCCATGAAAGGGTGCAGCAAAAAATGACAGTCCCACTGAGATAAGGAGAAAAAGGTTAACCTTGAGAGCTACCAACAAAATCTCCACTATTAGGGCTGCCCAATTCCTAAACATGGATTCAGGGAAAGGCTCCAAGAAGCCCATAAAAAGCAACATCCAGGAGACTAAAGAGTTGAGCAGAGCCACATTACCTTTAGGGGAACAATAAAACACGCACAGTTAACTTGTCAACAGAAACTACAGAAATCAAAAATTAATGAGTAAAATCATTAAAATGTTAAAAGAACATATTCATCAACCTTGAATTCTATATCCAGGGAAAACATCTTTCACAAATGATGACAAATTAAAAACAGACTCACATAAAAAGAAGCTGAACAAATGCACAGCAAACCTGCACTAAAAGAAACACTACTAAAAGGAGTACTTGCAATAAAAAGACAATGATCTGAGGTTGAGCTACAGAAAACAAGAAAGGAAGGAAATGAGAAAAGCAAAAAATATGGACAAACAAATGAATATAGACACAAGTAAGATCATATGACAACAATAGTAACAAAAGGTAAGAAAGGGGTAAATGCAGTTAAATCACTGCAAAGTTCAAGTGTTGCTGGAAGTAGAAAAAGTACACTTTTAAGTTAGACTCTAATAAATCAAGAATGCATGTTTTAAACTGTAGGGTAGACAAAGTAAGAAAAAATATCCAGTGGAAAAAAGGTCTCTTCAAGAAATGGTGTTGGGAAAAATGCACAGTAATATGCAAAAGTATGAAACTGGACCACTTTCTTATACCATACATAAAAATAAATTCAAAATGGATTGACTTATTAAGTCAATTGGAGAAAGACAACTATGATATGATCTCCCTGATATGAGAAAGTGGAGATGCAACAGGGGTGGGGGTTAAGGGGGTAGGAAAAGATAAAATGAAACAAGATGGGATCGGGAGGGAGACAAACCAAAAGAGACTCTTAATGTCATAAAACAAACTGAGGGGGTGGGGGGGGGGGGGGGGTTGGGAGAGGGGGGTGGGGTTACATTATATGTTTAAATAAAAATAAAATTAAAAATAGATGATAGATCTAAATATGAGACAGGAAACTATCAAGATCCTAGATAAGAAAATAGGCAGCAACCTCTTTGACCGCTGCCATAGCAACTTCTTATTAGACATGTTGCTGGAGGCAAGAGAAAAAAAAGAAAAATGAACTATTGGGAACTCATAAAGATAAAAAGCTTCTGAACAGCCTAGGAAACAATAAAACTAAAAGGCAACCTATCAAATGGGAGCAGCTGATGCAAATGATATATCAGATAAAGGGTTAGTATCCAAAATCTATAAAGAACTTACCAAACTCAACACCCATAAAACAAATAGTCCAATTAAGATATGGGCAGAAACTTTTCCAAAAAAGACATCCAGATGGCTAACACACACATAAAAAAGTTGCTGGGGAGACCACCTGGTATGGACAAGACCAAGAACCGCCCACCACAGGAGAGCAATGCCCCTGCCTGGGGGCTCATATCCTGGAGATGGGCAGTACAAGAAAGAGAGCAAGAGGAGAGAGAGAGATCAAGTCAAGGAGGGAGGGAGAGAGAAATGTTAGCAGACTCAATACTCAGCATGGAGACAGAGTTCCATCTTGCAATCCTGAGATCAGGACTTGAACTTAAGGGAGGAGTTAAGATGGCACTAATTTCATCTGGTCTCTGGAATTCAGCTAGATAGTTACCAAATCATTCTGAACACCTGCTAAATCAACCGGAGATCTCAGAAAAGATCTGCTGCACTTCTACAAATAGAAAATTGAACACTTTTTGCAAGGTAGGACATGCAGAGATGTGAATCCCAGGTGATGTATCTGGAAGATAAACTGTGTGGAGAGGGAGCCTCTGTAAGCCAGCTACTGGAAAGTGTTATAAGCCACCTAGCACAAAACTCTAACTTTTTAAAAAATTTTTAAAGATTTTATTTATTTATTGACAGACAGAGATCACAAGTAGGCAGAGAGGCAAGCAGGGCGGGGGGAAGCAAGCTCCCCACTGAGCAGAGAGCCTGATGTGGGGCTCAATCCCAGGACCCTGAGATCATGACCTGAGCCAAAGGCAGAGGCTTAACCCACTGAGCCACCCAGGTGCCCCAAAACACTAACTTTTAGAACTCTTTTCTGTGGGGAACATCCCTGCCTGAAAGGTGCTCTGGGGGTGAAGTGGGGTGGAATCCCTGGTGCAACAGCATAGTCTCAAGATCCCTTGAGTAAAAAAAAAACAAAAACGGGGGTACCTGAGTATGGAAGAGTTCCCAGGCATCAGAGCAGGGAAGCCAGCTGCAAACAGCAAGTCTAGATGCCAGCTTTCAGTTTGGTGTTGCCGTAAACACCGAAACTCTGCACAATTTAGGTGACCAGTCTCCGAGCAGGAGCCCAGCAAAAGGCAGAAGTGCAGTGAGATCCCCACCTCCCTCCCCTGGGAGTAATAGTATGGGTCTCCACAGGAGGAGTCTGTAAAGTTTGGAGACTTGAAACAGGGTCATGGGCCTGAGATTAAAAAAAAAAAAAAGCTTGGTCACAGGCTGGGTAAACACAAAATTTGGATTTGGAAACTAGAGAGACAAGAGTGAGTGACTGCTTTTCTGTTAGGGCACACTGAAGAGTGTGGGGCATGAATGTTCAGCTAGACTAGAGATAGGGGCACACCATTTTCATCCCCCAATCGTGCTGAAAGCCTCCAGAAAGCAAAACAGCACAATATAGTGTGATCCAAAGCTGCTTACACTGAGCCCAGACCCTGGCAAGGAGGATTCAAAACCACCTGAGCAAAGACCTGAGAATCAGCACAACACATCTCTCCCCTAGATCAGCAGGAACAGTAGATTAACACGAAGGTTATGAATCATAGAGAACTACAAAACTTCAGCTCTTGGAGAAAACAGTATATAACATTGTGGTATTCTTTTTTTTCTTATTCTTAGTCTTTCAGGATTTTTTTTCCTTTTAAGCTATTTTCTTATTTTATCAATTCATTTTTTTAGTCTTTTCTCATTTTTTGTTTTTATGTTATATGTATTTTTTATTTTGGTTTCTGTTCATTATATTCAATATTATTTTTGTATATATGTGAGTTTTTCTTTCTTTCCTATTTTGGGATCTAGTTTCTTCTAACAAACAGACCAAAATACACCCAATATCTAACTTATTGTTTTGGTCTGTTTTACCTCTTGAGTTTTTCTTTCTTCTTTTTTGTTTCTTTATTCTTCTGATTTGTTTTGTTTATAGTTTCCAAGTGTTGTTCCTACTATTTCATCTATTCTTTTGTGGACATAATGATGAGATGGAAAAACTCACACCAAAAGAAACAACAGGAGCAGTACTCACTGCCAGGGATTTAATCAATATGGAAAGAAGTAAGATGTTGGAAATAGAATTTAAAATGATTATAAAGATATGAGCTGGGCTTGAAAAAGCATAGAAGACATTAGATAATCCCTTGCTGGAAAATAACAGAACTAAAATCTAACTAGTCAGGTCAAAATAAAAAATGCTATTACTGAGAGGCAATAAAAATGGAGGCTCAAACTGCTAGGATAAATGAGGTAGACTAGAGAGTCAGTGATATAGAGACAAAATGATGGAGAATAAGAAAGCTGTGAAAAAGAGAAACAAACAACTACTGGATCACAAAAAGAAGGATTCGAGAAATCAGCAATACCATAAAGCAAAATAATAATAGAATAATAGGGGTCCCAGAGGAAGAAGAGAGAAAGAGGGGGCAGAAGATTTATTTGAACAAATTACAACTGAGAACTTCCCTAATCTGGGTAAGGAAACAGGCATTCAAATCCAGGAGGCACACCCCTCCACAATCAATAATCAACATATAACAGTGAAGCCTGCAAAATTCAGAGATAAAGAGAAATTCCTGAAGGCAGTATGGGGATAAGAGGGCCTTAACCTACAAAGGTAGAAACATAAGGCTGGCAGCAAACCTGTCCAGAGACCTGGCAGGCCAGAAAGGACTGCCATGATATATTCAAGGTGCTGAATGAGAAAAATATGTGTTAAGAATACTTTATCCAGCAAGACTATTATTCAGAATAGAAGGAAAAATAAAGCTTCCAGGAAACAGAAACTAAAAGAACCTCTGATCCCTAAACCAGCCCTGCAAGAAGTATCAAAGGGCATCCTTTGAGCAAAGAGAGAGCTCAAAAGTAACAAAAACCAGAAAGGAACAGAGACAATCTACAGGAACAGTGACCTTACAGATAATACAATGGCACTAAATTCATATCTTTCAGTAGTTACTCTGAATGAAAATGGACTAAATGCTCCAATCAAAAGACACAAGCATCAGACTGGATTAAGAAAAAAAAGACCCATTCATATGCTGTCTACAGGTCTACAGACTCGTTTTATACACAAAGATACTTCCAGATTGAAAGTGAGGGTGCGGAGAACCATTTATCATGCTAACGGACATCAAAAGGAAGATAGAGTAGCAATCCTTACATCAGACAAACTAGATTTTAAACAAAAGACTGTAGTGAGAGATGAAGAAGGACACTATATCCTAATAAAAGGGTCTATCCAACAAGAAGATCTAACAATTGTAAATATTTATGCCACTAGTTTGGGGGCAGCCAATTATATAAACCAAGTAATAACAAAATTGAAGAAACACATTGATAACTGTACAGTAATAGTAGGACTTTAACACCCCACTTGCAGTAATTAACAGATCATCTAAGCAGAAGATCAATAAGGAAACAAGGGCTCTGAATGACACACTGGATCAGATGGACTTCACAGATATATTCAGAGCATCTCATCCTAACGCAAAAGAGTACACATTCTGCATGAGTGCACATGGAACATTCTCCAGAATAGATCACATACTGGGTCAAAAACCAGGTCTCAACTGGTACCAAAAGACTGGGATTACTTTCTGCATATTTTCAGACCACAGTGCTTTAAAACCTGAACTCAATAGCAAGAGAAAATTCGGAAGGACTACACATACATGGAGGTTAAAGAGCATCCTACTAAAGAATGAATGGGTCAACCAGAAAATTAAAGAAGAATGTTTAAGAATTCCTCAAAACAAATGAAACTGGTGGGGTGTAGTAAAGGCAGTCCTAAGAGGGATGTATATAGCAACACAGGCTTTTCTCAAGAAACAAGAAAAGTTTCAAGTACATGACCTAAGCTTACACCTAAAGGAGCTGGAGAAAGAACAGCAAATAACATCTAAAACCAGCAGAAAAGGGGAAATGACTAAGACTAAAACAGAAATCAATGAAATAGAACCCAAAGGAATAGTAGAACAGATCACCGTGACTGGGAGCTGGTTCTGTGAAAGAACTAATATGATCCATAAACCCCTTGCTAGACTTATCAAAGAGAAAGGACCCAAATAAATAAAATCACAAATAAAAGAGAGGATATCACAACCAATACCTAAGAAATACAATATAAGAGAATGTTATGAGAAATCATATGCCCCTAAAATCAGGCTATCTGGAAAAAATGGATGCATTCCTAGAAACATAAATGACCAAAACTAAAACAGAAAGAATAGAAAATTTGAATCAGTCCATAACCAGAAAAGAAATTGAAGCAGTAATCAAAAATCTCCAAAAAAGGGGCGCCTGGGTGGCTCAGTGGGTTAAGCCTCTGTCTTCGGCTCAGGTCATGATTCCAGGGTCCTGGGATCGAGCCCCACATCGGGCTCTCTGCTCAGCGGGGAGCCTGCTTCCTCCTCTCTCTCTGCCTGCCTCTCTGCCCACTTGTGATCTCTGTCTGTCAAATAAATAAATAAAATCTTTTAAAAAAAATTAAAAAAAAATTTAAAAAAATTAAAAAAAAAAATCTCCAAAAAAGAGTCCAGGGTCAGATGGCCTCCCAGTGGAATTCTACCAAACATTTAAAGAAGAATTAATCAGGAACGGATGCTGTACCTTCTCAACTTATTTTTCTGTATCAATTGAGAGAAGCATGTGGTTCTTCTCTCTTCTCTTATTGATTTATTCTATCACACTAATTGATTTCCAAATGTTGAACCATGCTTTCATCCCAAGGATAAATCACACCTGGTCATGGTAGATAATCTCTTTAATGTACTGTTGGATCCTATTAGCTAGGATCTTGTTGAGAATCCTGGCATCCATATTCATCAGGGATATTGGTCTGAGATTCTCCTTTTTGATGTGGTCTCTGCATGGTTTGGGGACTAGGGTAATGCTGGCTTCATAGAAAGAGTCTGGGAGTTTTCCTTCTGTTTCTATTTTTTGAAACAGCTTCAGGAAGTAGGTATTATTTCTTCTTTGAATGTTTCATAGAATTCCCCAGGAAATCTGTCAGATCTTGGGCTCTTGTTTTTTGGGGGATGTTTTTGATCACTGCTTCAAAGTAAAGGGATAGAGGGAACATTCCTCAACTTCATAAAAGCTAAATATGAAAAACCCACAGTGAATATCATTCTCAATGGGGAAAAGCTGACAGCCTTCTCTTTGAGAACAGGAACACAAAAGGGATACCCACTCTCGCCACTGTTGTTCAACATAGTACTAGAAGTCCTAGCAACAGCAATCAGATAACAAAAAGAAATAAAAGGCATTCAAATTGGCAAAGAAGAAGTCAAACTCTCTCTTCACAGATGACATGATACTTTATATGGAAAACCCAAAAGACTCCACCCCTAAACTACTAGAACTCATATAGCAATTCAGTAATGTGGCAGGATACAAAGTCAATGTACAGAAATCAGTTGCTTTCTTATACACTAACAATAAAAATGTAGAGAGAAAAATTAGAGAATCAATTCCATTTACTATAGCACCAAGAACCATAAGATACCTGGGAATAAACCTAACCAAAGAGGTAAAGGATCTCTACTTGAGGAACTACAGAACACTCATGAAAGAAATTGAAGACATAAAAAGATGGAAAAGCATTCCATGCTCATGGAGCAGAAGAATAAACACCGTTAAAATGTCTATACTTCCTAGAGCAATCTATACTTTCAATGCCATCCTGATCAAATTCCACCAGCATTTTTCAAAGTGCTGGAACAAACAATCCTAAAATTTGTATTGAAACTGAAGAGACCCTAAAATGGTAAGGAAATGTTGAAAAAGAAAAACAAAACTGGGGGCATCACGTTGCTTGATTTCAAGCTTCACTACAAAGCTGTGATCACCAAGACAGCATGGTACTGGCACAAAAACATACACACAGACCAGTGAAACAAAGTAGAGAGTCCAGATATGGACTCACAACTCTACGGTCAAATAATCTTTGACAAAGCAGGAAAAATATACAGTGGAAAAAAGACAGTCTCTTCAATGAATGGTGCTGGGAAAATTGGACAGCTATGCATAGAACAATGAAACCTGACAATTCTCTTACACAACACACAAAGATAAACTCAAAATGGATAAAAGACCTCAATGTGAGGCAGGAATCTATCAAAATCCTAGAGGAGAATATAGGTAGTAACCTCTTCGACATTAGCCACAGCAACTTCTTTCAAGACATGTCTCCAAAGGCAAAAGAAACAAAAGCGAAAATGAACTTTGGGGACTTCATCAAGATCAAAAGCTTCTGCAGAGCAAAAGAAACAGTCAACAAAACAAAGAGGCAACACATGTAATGCAAGAAGATATTCACAAATGACACTACAGACAAAGGGCTGATATCCAAGATCTGTAAAGAACTCCTCAAACTCAACACTCAAAAACCAGATAATCACATCAAAAAATGGGCAGAAGACATGAACAGACACTTCTCCAAAGAAAACATACAAATGGTTAACAGACACATGAAAAAATGTTCATCATCATTAGCCGTCAGGGGGATTAAAATAAAAACCACATTGAGATACCACCTTACACCAGTTAGAATGGCCAAAATTAACAAGACCGGAAACAACGTGTCTTGGAGAGGATGTGGAGAAAGGGGAACCCTCTTACACTGTTGATGGGAATGCAAGTAGGTGCAGCCACTTTGGAAAACAGTGTGGAGATTCCTTAAGAAATTAAAAATAGAGCTACCCTATGAACCAGCAATTGCACTACTGGGTATTTACCGCAAAAATACAGATGTGCTGAAAAGAAGGGCTATCTATACCCCAATGTTCACAGCAGCAATGGCCACAACACCAAACTATGGAAAGAGCCAAGATGCCCTTCTGACAAATGGATAAAGAAGATATGGTCCATATATATACAATGGAATATTATGCCTCCATCAGAAAGGAAGAACACCCAACTTTTGCATCAAACATGGATGGGACTGGAGGAGATTATGTTGAGTGAAATAAGTCAAGCAGAGAGAGTGAATTATGATATGGTTTCACTTACTTGTGGAGCATAAGGAATAACATGCAGTACATTAGGAGAGAGGAGAAGTGAGTTGGGGAAATCAGAGAGGGAGATGAAACATGAGACACTGTGGACTCTGAGAAACATAATGAGGGTTTTGGAGGGAGGGGGTGGGGGGATGGGTGAGCCTGATGGTGGGTATTAAGGAGGGCATGTGTTACAAGGAGGACTGGGTGTGGTGCATAAACAATGAATCTTGGTACAGTGAAAAAACAAAATAATGTTAAAAAAAAAGAATACCTGTTCTTCTGAAGCTATTCTAAAAAACAGAAATAGAAAGAAAATTACCAAACCCATTCTACAAGACATTACCTTGATCCCATGACCAGACAAAGATCCCACCAATTAGAATTACAGACCAATATCCCTGATGAACTTGGATGCCAAAATCATCACCAAGATACTAGTCAGTAGGATCCAGCAGTACATGAGAAGGATTATTCACCATGACCAAGTGGGATTCATTCCTAGGCTGCAAAGGTGTTTCAACATCCACAAATCGATCAATCCTCTCAAGAGATGCATAAAAAGCATTTGACAAAATACAGCATCATTTCTTGATTAAAACTCTCTAAACAAGAAAAATATGCAGCCAAGAATACTATATCCAGCTAGGCTATCATCAAAAATAGAAGGAGAGATAAAAAGCTTCTAGGACAAACAAAAACTAAAAGAATTTGTAAACATCAAACCAGCTCTACAGGAAATATTGAAAGGGGTCTTCTAAGCAAAGAGAGCCTAAAAGTAGTAGACCAGAAGGAAACAGATAAAGTATACAGAAATAGTCATCTTTCAGGCAATACAGTGGCACTAAATTCATATCTCTCAATAACTGTCCTGAATATAAATAGGCTAAATGCCCTAACCAAAAGACACAGGTATCAGAATGGATAAAAAAAATACAAAGCCCAATCAATATTCTGTCTAAAAGAAACTCATTTTAGACCCAAAGACACCTCCAGATTTAAAGTGACGGGGTGGAAAACAATTTACCATACTAACGGACATCAAAAGAAAGCTGGGGTGGCAATCCTTATATCAGATCAATTAGATTTTAAGCCAAAGACTATAATAAGAGATAAAAAAGGACACTATATCATACTCAAAGAGTCTGTCCAACAAGAAGATCTAACAATTTTAAATATCTATGCCCCTAACATGGGAGAAGCCAACTATATAAATCAATTAATAACAAAATCAAAGGAACACATCGACAATAATACAATAGTAGTCGGGGACTTTAACACTCCACTCAATGAAAGGGACAGATAATCCAAGCAAAAGATCAACAAGAAAATAAAAACCTTAAATGACACACTGGAGCAGATGGACTTCACAGATATATTCTGAACATTCCATCCCAAAGCAACAGAATACACATTCTTCTCTAGTGCCCATGGAACATTCTCCAGAATAGATCACATCCTGCGTCACAAATCAGGTCTCAACTGGTATCAAAAGATTGGGATCGCTCCCTGCATATTTTCAGACCACAATGCTCTGAAGCTAGAACTCAGTCACAAGAGGAAATTTGGAAAGGACCCAAATACATGGAGACTAAAGAGCATCCTTCTAAAGAATGAATGGGTCAACCAGGAAGTTAAAGAAGAACTGAAAAAAAATTCATGGAAACAAATGATAATGAAAACACAACGGTTCAAAATCTGTGGGACACAGCAAAGGTGATCCTGAAAGGAAAGTATATAGCAATACAAGCCTTTCTCAAGAAACAAGAAAGGTCTCAAATACGCAACCAAACCCTACACCTAAAGGAGCTCGAGAAAGAACAACAAAGAAAGCCTAAACCCAGCAGGAGAAGAGAAATAATAAAGATTAGAGCAGAAATCAATGAAACAGAAACCAAAACACAATAGAACAAATCAATGAAACTCGGAGCTGGTTCTTTGAAAGAATTAATAAGATTGATAAACCCCTGGCCAGACATATCAAAAAGAAAAGAGAAAGGATGCAAATAAATAAAATCATGAATGAAAGAGGAGAGATCACAGCCAGCACCAAAGAAATACAAACAATTATAAGAATATATTATGAGCAGCTATATGCCAGCAAATTTGACAATCTGGAAGAAATTGATGCACTCCTAGAGACATATAAACTACCACAAATGAACCAGGAAGAAATAGAAAACCTGAACAGACCCATAACCAGTAAGGAGATTGAAGCAGTCATCAAAAATCTCCAAGCAAACAAGAGCCCAGGACCAGTTGGCTCTCCAGGGGAATTCTACTAAACATTTAAAGAAGAACTAATTCCTATTCTCCTGAAATTGTTCCAAAAAACAGAAGTGGAAGGAAAACTTCCAAACTCATTTTATGAGGCCAGCATCACCTTGATCCCAAAACCAAAGATCCCATCAAAAAAGAGAATTACAGACCAATATCCTTGATGAACAAAGATGTGAAAATTCTCACCAAAATACTAGCCAATAGGATCCAACAGTACATTAAAAGGATTATTCACCACGACCAAGTGGGATTTATTCCTGGGCTGTAAGCTTGGTTCAACATCTGCAAATCAATCAATGTGATACATTAACAAAAGAAAGAACAAGAACCATCTGATACTCTCAAGACATGCTGAAAAAGCATTTGACAAAGCATCCTTTCCTGATCAAAACTCTTCAAAGTGTAGGGATAGAGGGTACATACGTCAATATCATCAAAGCCATCTATGAAAAACCCACCACGAATATCATTCTCAATGGAGAAAAACTGAGAGCTTTTCCACTAAGGTCAGGAAAATGGCAGGGATGTCCATTATCACCAATGCTATTCAACATAGTACTAGAAGTCCTAACCTCAGCAATCAGACAACAAAAAGAAATTAAAGGCGTCCAAATCGGCAAAGAAGAAGTCAAACTATCACTCTCTGCGGATTATATGACAGTATATGTGGAAAACCCAAAAGACTCCACTCCAAATCCGCTAGAACTTGTACAGGAATTCAGTAAAGTGTCAGGATATAAAATCAATGCACAGAAATCAGTTGCATTTCTTTACACCAACAACAAGACAGAAGAAAGAGAAATTAAGGAGTCGATCCCATTTACAATTGCACCCAATTATCTAATAATCTTATAACCAATAATCTTATGGTTATAAGATACCTAGGAATAAACCTAACAAAAGAGGCAAAGAATCTATACTCAGAAAACTATAAAGTACTCATGAAAAAAATTAAGGAAGACACAAAGAAATGGAAAAATGTTCCATGCTCATGGATTGGAAGAACAAATATTGTGAAAATATCTATGCTACCTAAAGCAATCTACACATTTAATGCAATCCTTATCAAAATCCCATCCATTTTTTTCAAAGAAATGGAACAGGGTCCTGGGATCGAGTCCTGCATCGGGCTCTCTGCTCAGTGGGGAGCCTGCTTCCTCCTCTCTCTGTCTCTGCCTCTCTGCCTACTTGTGATCTCTGTCTGTCAAATAAATAAATTTTAAAAATCTTTAAAAACAAAAAGTCTGCCTTTGACTCAGGTCATGATCCTGGGGTCCTGGGATGGAACACCAGAGATGGCTCCCTGCTCAGTGGGGAGCCTGCTTCTCCCTCTCCGTCTGCTATTCCCCTTGCTTGTGCTCTCTTTCTCGTTTTCTCAAATAAATAAAAAAAATCTTAAAAAAAAAACAGATGAACACAAGGCTAGGCAGAAAAAAATAAAATAAGATGAAATCGTAGAGGGATACAAACCATAAGAGGCACTTAACTATAGGAAACAATCTGAGGGTTGTGGGAGGAAAGGGGTGGAGGGGGATGGGTAGCTGGATGATGAGCATTAAGGATGACACATGATGTAACAAGCACTGGGTGATTATATAAAAATGATGAATCCTTAAACGTACCTCTTAAACTAATAATATTCTGTACATTAATTAATTAATTTTAAATAAAATTAAATTAAAAAAGAAAAGACGATCAACATCACTCATCATCAGGAAAATACAAAACACAACCATGATGAGATACCACCTCCCACCTGTCAAAATGGCTAAAATTAACAACAGAAGAAACGAGGTGTTGGCAAGGATGAGGAGAAAGGGGAATGTTCTTGCACTGTTGGTGGGAAACAAACTGGTGCAGATGCTCTGGAGAACATTTTGGAAGTTCCTCAAAAAGTTAAAAATAGAACCACGTTACAATTCAGCCATTGCACTACTAGGTATTTACCTAGAGGACACAAAAATAGAAATTCGAGGAGTACATGACCCCTATGTTTACATGAGCATTATCAACAATAGCCAAACTATGGGGAGAGCTCAAATATCCATCAACTGATGAATAAAGAAGATGTGGTATCTATATACAGTGGAATATTACTCAGTCATCAAAAAGAATGAAATCTTGACATTTGCAATGACATGGATGGAGATTGAATATATTATGCTAAGTGAAATAAATCAAAAACAAATACCATATGATCTCACTCATATGTGGAATTTAAGAAACAAAACAGATGAGGGGCACCTGGGTGGCTCAGTGGGTTAAAGCCTCTGCCTTTGGCTCAGGTCATGATCCCAGGATCCTGGGATGGAGCCCCGCATCGGGCTCTCTGCTCTGCGGAGAGCCTGCTTCCCCCCTCTCTCTCTGCCTGCCTCTCTGCCTACTTGTGATCTCTCTGTCAAATGAATGAATAGAATCTTAAAAAAAAAGAAAAGAAAAAAAAAAACGGATGAACATATGGGAATGGGGAAATGAAAAAAAGGAGAGAGGGAAACAAGACATAAGTGACTCTTAAGAACAGAAAACAAACTGAGGGTTGTTGGAGGGATGTGGGTGGGGGATGAGCTAGATAGCTAATGAGTATTAAAGATGGTACTTGTCATGACCACTGGATGTTGCATGTTTAAGTGATAAATCACTGAATTCTATTCCAGAAACCAACATTGCACTGTATGTAAACTAACAAAATTTAAATAAAAAATAAAATAAACTCTAGGGTAACCACTGCAAGCAAAATACGTCAAAGCCACCAAGCTAATAGAAGAAAATACCTAGAATAATCAAAATGTTAGCTTAATAAGGAGTGTAAGAAAGGCAAAATGAAGCACAAAGACCAAGGTGATAGCCTTAAATCTAACTAAATAAATAACTGAATCAACTACATATAGACTAAATAATCCAGATTGTCAGAATAAATAAAAATAAACCCCCACTACATGCTATTTATATACAACACACATACTTAAATAAAAGAATACATAAAATTTAAAAGAATAGGTGATTTCCACGTGGCCCTAGAATAATAGCAGGCCTTTTATCCATTTCAGGCTTATCTTTGTGTAAGGTGTAAGAGAATGGTCGAGTTTCATTTTTCTACATAAAGTTGTCTAATTTTCCCAGCACCATTTATTGAAGAGACTTTTTTCCACTGTAAATTTTTTCCTACTTTGTCGAAGATTATTTGACCACAGAGTTGAGGGTCCATATCTGGGCTCTCTACTCAGTTCCACTGGTCTATGTGTCTGTTTTTATGGCAGTACCATGCTGTCTTGGTGATCACAACTTTTAGTAAAGCTTGAAATTAAGCAACGTGGTGCCACCAGTTTTGTTTTTCTTTTTCAGCATTTCCTTAGCAATTCGGAGTCTCTTCTGATTCCATACAAATTTTAGGATTATTTGCTCCAGCTTTTTGAAAAATACTGGTGGAATTTTGATCGGAATGGCATTAAAAGTATAGATTGCTCTAGGTGGTATAGACATTTTAGCAAAGATAAACTCGAAATGGATAAAAAGACCTCAACGTGAGACAGGAATCCATCAGAATCATAGAGGAGAGCATAGGCAGTAACCTCTTCGATATCAGCCACAGCAACTTCTTTCAAGATATGTCTCCAAAGGCAAAGGAAACAAAAGCAAAAATGAACTTTTGGGACTTCATCAAGATCAAAAGCTTCTGTACAGCAAAGGAAACAGTCAACAAATCAAAGAGGCAACCCACGGAATGGGAGAAGATATTTGCAAATGACAGTACAGACAAAAGGCTGATATCCAGAATCCATAAAGAACTTCTCAAACTCAACACACACAAAATACATAATCATGTCAAAAAATGGGCAGAAGACATGAACAGACACTTCTCCAATGAAGACATACAAATGGCTATCAGACACATGAAAAAATGTTCATCATCACTAGCCATTAGGGAGATTCAAATTAAAACCACATTGAGATACCACCTTACACCAGTTAGAATGGCCAAAATTAGCAAGACAGGAAACAAGAAGTGTCAGAGAGGATGTGGATAAAGGGGAACCCTCTTACACTGTTGGTGGGAAAGCAAGTTGGTGCTTTGGAACCAACTTCCCAACCACGTAGAAAACAGTGTGGAGATTCCTTAAGAAATTAAAAATAGAGTTTCCCTATGACCCTGCAGTTGCACTACTGGGTATTTACCCCAAAGATCCAGATGTAGTGAAAAGAAGGGCCATCTGTACCCCAATGTTCATAGCAGCAATGGCCACAGTCGCCAAACTGTGGAAAGAACCAAGATGCCCTTTAACGAATGAATGGATAAAGAAGATGTGGTCCATATACACTATGGAGTTTTATGCCTCCATCAGAAAGGATGAATACCCAACTTTTGTATCAACATGGACGGGACTGGAAGAGATTATGCTGAGGGAAATAAGTCAAGCAGAGACAGTCAATTATCATATGGTTTCACTTATTTGTGGAGCATAACAAATAACATGGAGGACATGGGGAGATGGAGAGGAGAAGGGAGTTGAGGGAAATTGGAAGGGGAGTTGAACCATGAGAGACTATGGACTTTGAAAAACATTCTGAGGGTTTTTTTAAGATTTTATTTATTTATTTATTTATTTGACACAGAGAGAGAGATCACAAGTAGGCAGAAAGGCAGGCGGGGGTGGGGGGGAGCAGGCTCCCCGCTGAGCAGA
The DNA here is from genome assembly GCA_003697995.1 of Taxidea taxus jeffersonii. NCBI lineage: Eukaryota > Metazoa > Chordata > Mammalia > Carnivora > Mustelidae > Taxidea > Taxidea taxus. The sequence continues at coordinate 51,608 of RCUC01130539.1, forward strand.
GAGCCCAATGTGGGGCTCGATCCCAGGACCCTGGGATCATGACCTGAGCCGAATGCAGATGTTTAACCCACTGAGCCACCCAGGCGCCCCCATTCTGAGGGTTTTGAAGGGGCGAGGGGTGGGAGGTTGGGGGAGCCAGGTGGTGGGTTTTATGGAGCACTGGGTGTGGTGCATAAACAATGAATTCTGTTATACTGAAAAGAAATTAAATAAAAAAATAAAACAAAAAACAAACAAACAAAAAGAATAACGGCAGGCATTCAATCTCTCCACATAGCCTCCAAAAAGACATATAAAAGAACAAAAAAGAGGGCATAAAGCCATATAGAGGGTATAAAGCTTTATCAAGCCATATAAAATCAATGTCCTCAACATTACTGTCAGAGAACACTATGGACTTCAAACTACATTTATGCAGTGAAAAATTACAAATTACAAACAACAAAGCTCCTTACCACTACTAGATAGCTCTTCACTGCCATATCTCCAAAGGAGAACTTCCTTCTACTTACCTATTTCCCCTCTAGAGGCCACTTCTTTTTCACATAAGTTCTTCAGACTACTCCTTGCACTCTATCCACAGACTTACAGTGGTAGAATGAGTATTCTCAGCTATACAGGCAGCAGAGTATGGAGCAAAGTAGGAACTTTGTCAAAAACAAATCAGGTACACAAAACCCTTGGGGAAGCTCAACTGGTCATTCTTTCCTCAGATTTAAAAAAGCAGTATAGTGGCATTAAGGAAGATGGTAAAACAGCCTTCAGTAAGTCTCTCTGCCTCTTCTTAAGTCACACAGCTCTCATTCATCCTGATTACTTTCTACACCTGATATTCACTTGTCATCCTATCACCCTTTACATTCATCCTGGGGATTACCTTGAAGAGTCCCTCCTTTGCTGGTTTCTCCTGATTCTTGAATCCCATTAACTTTCCATTTTTTAACTTATTGCTTAATTCTACAGGAATACATCCCCTCATAGCTTCACAAATAAAGTTATATAGGAGGCCAACTGACACTTCACATGTCAGAAAATATACTTAGTATACTCTCATATTCAATTCATAGTTTGTCTGAATGATAAAATTCTAGGTTATAAATCATTTTCCATCAACATTTTGAAGACACCACTCCACTGTCTTCCATAGTTAAAGTCCAGTCCTTTGTGGTATATGGTAAATGGTATGTGGTATATGGTATATACCATACTCTTTCCTATCTTTGAATGCTGGCTGAATCTTCTTGGTCCCAATATTCTGAAATTTCACAAAGATATGGTCCTGTTTTCACTCATTTGTGTTAGGTACTTGCTGAGTCCTTTCAATATGGAAAGCCATGTCCTTTCATTCTGGAATATTTTCCTGAGTTATTTCATAGCTGATTTCTATTCTCCAGTTTCTCTCCTCTAGGGTTCTGAATCTCCACCAAATGAACCTCTTGAAGCTGACCTTCAATTGTCTTATCTTCTCTAATATCCTATGACTTGTATTTTTGTTCGAATTTCTGGGAAATTTCCTCAACTTTCTTTCAACCCTTTTACGAAGATTTTCTTTCTTGCTACCATGTTTTTAATTTCCAAGAACTCTTTCTCTTGTCTAATGTTCTTTTTTAATAGCATCCTGTTCTAGTTTCATGGATGCAATGTCTTCCTTTATCTCTGAGGAAATTATTCATAAGCCTTGTTTGTTTTCTAAGTTTTCTTTACCCTATGTAGTCTCTTTCCCATGAGTTTCTTTTTCTTTTTTTTTCTTCTTTTAGTGGGAAAAGAGAAGAGCCATCTTTCATATTAGAGGCATCCTCAAACACCTGGTTTCATTGGTTTTCTGCTCATATTTAAAAGAAAGGAAATAAAAAGTTAACTGGAAGCTCTAAGTTCATGGGTGACTCTTGCTGACCTTAGGATTCACTGTTTGGAGATCAGCCTATCATTTGTTGTGAAAATCCTGATATCAGAGTATCAGCTGGGGTCTAGTCAGCAGACAGAAACAAATCTTTAAAACAGGAAAAAAAAGGGACGCCTGGGTGGCTCAGTTGGTTAAGCGGCTGCCTTCGGCTCAGGTCATGATCCCAGCATCCTGGGATCGGGTCCCACATTGGGCTCCTTGCTAGGCAGGGAGCCTGCTTCTCCCTCTGCCTCTGCCTGCCTCTCTGTCTGCCTGTGCTTGCTCTCGCTCTCTCTCTCTGTGACAAATAAATAAAATCTTTAAAAAATAAAATAAAAAAAAATAAAGAAGAATTAATTCCTATTCTCCTGAAACTGTTCCAAAAAATAGAAATGGAAGGAAAACTTCCAAACTCATTAAAAAAAAAAAAACAGGAAAAAATGTTATTATTTTAAAAATCATTAAATAGGGGGCTCCTGGGTGCTCAGTGGGTTAAAGCCGCTGCCTTCGGCTCAGGTCATGATCCCAGGGTCCTGGGATTGAGTCCCCCATCAGGCCCTCTGCTCATCAGGGAGCCTGCTTCCTCCTCTCTCTCTCTGCCTGCCTCTCTGCCTACTTGTGATCTCTGTCAAATAAATAAATTTTTAAAAAATCTTTAAAAAATCATTTTAAAAAATCATTAAATAGGTATAAAAGATAGTAAATGACTAGAACTCTAAGACAACCATGGTAGCAACTATAAAAATATAATACCACCTTTAAAGCTAAGTGAAAAATAAACAAGAAAAAAAGCCTAGTAACTTACAGAAGGGATTCCAAAAAGCTAAGATACTGATCTCTGATGAAATGATGGGCTACTGCAGAAACATGTTGTTCACTGCTATAGTGAGACTTGCTGGAGGCCACTCACCAAAACCAAGACTGTTGCTTGCCATGGAAAATACTGTAGGAACCAAATGCCTGAAGAGCAGTTTACTACAGGGATAAAATAAAAGCAGAAAGAA
>RCUC01130540.1:0-26914 GCA_003697995.1 Taxidea taxus jeffersonii
AATGTTTCCTTCTCTGTTGAAAAGCTTTTAATCTTGATGAAGTCCCAATAGTTCATTTTTGCATTTTATTCCCTTGGCTTTGGAGCTGTGTCTAGCAAGAAGTTGCTGTGGCTGAAGTTGAAGAGGTTGCTACTTATGTTCTTCTCTATGATTTTGATGGCTTCCTGTCTCACATTTAGGTCTTTCATTCATTTTGAGTTTACCTTTGTGTAAACTCAAGGTACCTTGTGTACCTTTCATTCTTATACATGTAACTGCCCAGTTTCCCAACAGCATTTGTTGAAGAAACTGTCTTTTTTTCCCCCATTGGATACTCTTTCCTGCTTTGTCAAAGATTTGTGGACCAGAGTTGAGGGTCTATTCCTGGATTCTCTATTTTGTTCCATGGGCCCGTGTCTGTTTTTGTGCCAGTACCATACTTTCTTGAGGATTACAGTTCTGTAATATGATGTGAAGTCAGGAATAGTCATGACAGCACCTTTGGTTTTCATTTTAGACCTTCCTTTGGCTATTCTCAGTCTTTTCTGGTTCCATACAGATTTTAGGATTATTTGTTCCAGTTCTGTGAAAAATGTTGATAGTGTTTTGAGAGGGATTGCATTGAGTGTGTAGTTTGCTGTGGGCAGTACAGATTTTTTTAAATAATATTTGTTCACCTAATCCATGAGCATGGAATGTTTTTCCATTCTTTGTGTCTTCCTCAATTTCTTTCATAAGTTGTCTATAGTTTTCACTGTACGTATTCTTTGCCTCTTTGGTTGGGTTGATTCCTAGGCATCCTATGGTTTCTGGTGCAACTGTAAGTGGGATCAATTTCTTGATTGCCCTTTTTTCCATTTCATTGTTAGTGTTTGGAAATGCAACTGATATCTGTGCATTGATTTGATATCCTGCCATGTTGCTGAATTCCTGAATTCCTGTTCTAGCAATTTTGGGGTGGGGGCTTTTGGCTATTCCACATAGAGTATCATGTCATCTGCAAAGAGTGAGAGTTGAATTTTTCTTTGGCACATTTGATGACTTTATTTTTTGTTGTTGATGTTGTTGTCTGATTGCTGAGACTAGGACTTCTGGTGCTATGTTGACCAACAGTGGTGAGAGGTGACATCATTGAGGATTTCCTGACCTTATGGGAAAAGCTCTCAGTTGTTCCTTGTTGAGGATGATATTCACTGTGGGCTTCTTGCCTATGGCTTTTATGATATTGAGGTGTGTTCCCTCTCTCCCTACCATGTGGAGGGTTTTGATCAAGAAAGAATGCTGTATTTTGTCAAATGCTTTTTCTCCACCTATTGAGAGGATCATATGGTTCTTGTTCTTTCTTTTATTAATGTGGTCTATGACATTGTTTGATTTGCAGATGTTGAATCACCCTTGCAGCCCAGAAATAAATCTTACTTGGTTTTGGTGAATAATCCTTGAATTGTGCTGTTGGATCCTGTTGGCTAGTACTCTGGTGAGAATTTTGGCATCCGTGGCCATCAGGAATATTGGTCTGATATTCTCCTTTTTAGTGGGGTCACTGTCTGGTTTGGGGATCATGGTAATGCCGTCCAGATGGAATGAGTTTGGAAGTTTCCCTTCCATTCTTTTTTTTTTTTTTTTTAGTTTTGTCAAAGTGTTAACTGTTTAATATTTGTTATAAAAATTGACTACGACTATTGATACAATCTATATTTTTGTTATCATATCTTAATGGTAACCCTTTAGTCAACTTTCCTATATTTTTTAAGCTTTTTTTATTTAAACATATAATGTGACCCCACCACCCTCTCCCAACCCCTCTCCCCCCCACCCCCCTAATAGTAAAATTTACAAGTCTTAGCGACAGAGAGAAAATCCTGAAAGCAGCACGGGACAAGAAGTCTGTAACATACAATGGTAAAAATATTAGATTGGCAGCAGACTTATCCACAGAGACCTGGCAGGCCAGAAAGAACTGGCATGATATATTCAGAGCACTAAACGAAAAAAAAAAAAAAACAAAAAACATGCAGCCAAGAATACTTTATCCAGCTAGGTTATCATTGAAAATAGAAGGAGAGATAAAAAGCTTCCAGGACAAACAAAAGCTGAAAGAATTTGTAAACACCAAACCATTTCTATTTTTTGAAACAGCTTTGGAAGGATGGATATTATTTCTTCCTTAAACGTTTGGTAGGGGAGTTTGCCCAAGATGGCAGAAGAGTGGGAGACTCTGTATCAAGTGGTCCCCTGAATTTAGTTAGAAGCCTACCAAGCCACTCTGAACACCCATGAAATCAGCCCAAGATGTAAGAGAAAACATATCTGAATCTCTATGGGTGCAGAAGATCATCATACCAGAGGTACAAAGGATGGAGTTGTGATTGCACTGACAGATATGGGAGGATAAACTGAAGGGGGAGGGAGCCACCAGAAGCTAACCAATGGAAAGTAATATGCCAGTACAAAAGTGTCCTGTGCCTGGGGATCTGTGACAGCTTGGAAACCGGTGGTGGTGGGATGCGAAGGAACTGATAATAGCACTCAAACAGAACACAAGGGCTTAAGGGGCAAACACTGGGACCAGGCAGCTGCAGGCACAGACCTAAACCCATGGTCCCAAGACCAGCCACGGCCACCACCCATGCCTGAGAGGACCCATTATGGACTTGTGCCCAGGGACCCTGGAATGGCAGCCGCTGGGACCCACGCTTGCCTGGACCATGATTTCTCGTGGTTTTGGTGGCACAGGTTTGCAGAGCCCAGGGTCCACTGCTGAGAGAATGGCTGGGGGCCTGCACCGCCTATGAGAGGCTGCGGTTTTCAGTGGCACTTAGAGAGGCGGAGAGTGTGTGTAATGGAGGATTCATACAGGAGCAGACTGCACTTTCTCTCTGAGGCAGAGATCTGGGTGTGGACAGTTTACTTTGCTCTGACCCTGTGAAAAGGCTCAAAGAGCCACCAGAGAGCAAAAACCTCCAGAGAACAAAAGCCCAAAAAAACGGTTTCCACAAAGCCCAACCCCTGGATAGGGGGTAAGGCAACTCTGCCCAAGCAGAACTGACTGAAAAACAATGTGCAGGTCCCTCCCCGAGAGGACAAGCTGAAAGAACACTGGAACAACAACCCCCAGGGTCCCCATGAAATTGCAAAACCCCAACACCAGAGGAATAACAGTATTTTAAGTTCCAGGGCGTTGCCTCATGGCCTGTGTGTTTCTTAGGTACAATTTCTCTCTCTCTCTCTCTCTCTCTTTCAATTCGTTCTCAAGTTTCTTCTGGTTTTCTTTTTTTATTTTTTAAATTTGTATTTTTTTTTAATTTATTTGATAGAGAGAGATCACAAGTAGACAGAGAGGCAGAGAGAGAGAGGAGGAAGCAGGCTCCTCACTGAGTGGAGAGCCAGATGCGGGGACTCAATCCCAGGACCCTGAGATCATGACCTGAGCCGGAGGCAGAGGCTTAACCCACTGAGCCACCCAGGCGCCCCTGTATTCTTTTTTTTAACCTAGTTATCATTTCAAATAGATGTTTAATACATTTTCCACGGCAACTTTTTAACTTAAACTTTTCCACACATACATTTTCATTTCTCTTTCCATCTATATAGATATAAACTTCAATATAGTCCTTTCTTCCCTATTCAATACTACTTTTATATATTTACCAGTTTTAATATCTCTGTATGTCTGGGAAGTAGAGTTCTCTAACAAAGAAAACAAAATACACCCAGGGAGAACTGAAATACCCTTCCTCACTCTCATCGAGGGATTATGGTCACCTTCCCATCACACGCCTTTTTTATTTTGGATTTCCTTTTTTTTTAGTTTTTTTTTTTTTTTCTGTATGTGTATCGATCATTTGTTTGATTGTTTTTATTCTTGTACTTTATAAATTTGACTCTTCAGTTTCATTATGGCTGGATTTTTTGTTTGTTTGTTTTTCTGTTTGTTTTGGGATGTTTTGCTTTGTTTTGTTTTGTTTTAGTGGCGACTTCTGATTGCTGCAAAACTTCCTAGGGTGCACCTTGCCTGGATTGTGGTTGATATTTTCGGCTGTACATCCCATCAACCACAACTCAACAGAATGACTAAGAGGAGAAATTCCCAACAAGGAGTAAACCCAGAGACAATGGCCTCTCCCACTGATCTAATGGATATGGATATAAGCAAGATGTCAGAAATAGACTTCAGGGTAGCAGTTATGAAGACAATATTCAGGCTGGATAAAACTATTAATGGGAGCAAAGATTCTCTAAGGGCAGATGAGAGCTGATCTAGCATAACATAAAAATGCTATCAGTGGGATCCAATCTAGTCTAGATACTCTAACAGCTAGGGTAAATAAGGCCGAAGAACAAATTAGTGATCTAAAAAACAAACTGATAAAAAAAAAAAAAGAAGGAAGAAGAGGAAGCCTGGAACAAACAGCTTAAAATGCATGTAAACAGAATTACAGAAATCAACGACGCCATGAAATGGGCCAATGTCCGAATTTGGGGAATCCGTATGGGGGAGGGATAGAAGATAGAAATGAGCAAATCGTAGCTGAGAACTTCCTTAATCTGGGGAATGAAACAAGCATTCGAGTCCTAGAGGCAGAAAGGGCCCCTCCCAAGACCAACAGGACAAGACCAATGCCCTGGCTTGTAATACTAAAACTGGCAAATCTCTAGAAGCAAGGTGACCATTGTAAGGGCAGTTAGGGAGAAAAGATTCCTCATGTACAGAAGGAAAATCATCAGAGTAACATCAGATCTGTCCACAGAGAACTGGCAAGACAGAAAGGGCTGTCAAGACAGGAAGGGCAGGGAACTAAATGAGAAGAACATGCAGCCAAGAATTCTTTATCTGGCAGGGCTGTCATTCAGAATGGATGGAGTGACAAAGAGCTACCAGGACTGTCAGAGATCGAAAGACATGTGACCACTAAGCCAGCCCTGCAAGAAACACTAAGGGGGGGTTCTATAAAAGAAGAAAGACCCCAAGAGATATAGAATAGAAATGTGTGGAGACAATTTACAGAAACAAGGACCTCACAGGCAACATGATGACAATAAAATCATATCTTTCAATAAGCACTCTCAACGTGAATGGCCTAAATTCTCCCATAAAATGGCACAGGGTTGCATATTGGATTGGATGAAAAGACAGGACCCATCCCTGTGCTGTACATAAGAGACTCATTTTGAACCTAAAGAATCATCCAGACTGAAAATGAAGAGATGGAGAACCATCTTCCATGCCAATCGCATGCATAAGAAAGCTGGGGTAAGAGATCTCAAATCATAGAAATTAGATTTGAAGCTAAAGGCTGTGGTCGCAGATATAGGAGAACACTACACCATTGTTTTTTTTTTTTTAAGCTTTATTTAAACATATAATGTAACCCCACCACCCTCTCCCAACCCCTCTTCCCCCCACCCCCCTCAGTTTGTTTTATGACATTAAGAGTCTCTTTTGGTTTGTCTCCCTCCCAATCCCATCTTGTTTCATTTTTACTTTTCCTACCACCTTAACTCCCACCCCCATTGCATCTCCACTTCCTCATATCAGGGAGATCATGAAATCTTACCACTTGTGTCAACATGGATGGAACTAGAGCGTATTATGCTTAGCGAAATAAGTCAACTGGAGAAAGACAACCATTCTTTTTTTTAATGTATTTATTTGAGAGAGATCACAAGTAGGCAGAGAGGCAGGCAGAGAGAGGGAGGAGGAAGCAGGCTCCCCGCTGAGCAGAGAGCCTGATGCGGGGCTCAATCCCAGGACCCTGAGACCCTGACCTGGGCCGAAGGCAGAGGCTTAACCCCCTGAGCCACCCAGGCGCCCCGACACTACACCATTCTTAAAGGGACTATCCAACAAGAAGATCTAAAAATTGCCAATATCTATGCTCCCAGCATGGCAGCAGCCAACTACATAAGCCAACTCTTAAACCAAAATAAAAAGACATATTGGTAAGAATATGTTAATTGTAGGACCCCTTAACACTCTACTCTCAGCATCATATAGATCATCTAAGCAGAAAATCAACAAAGAAACAAAAGCTTTGAAAGACACACTGGACTGGATGGAATTCATAAATATATACAGATCATTTCACCCCAAAACAACAGAATAGTCATTATCCCCCAGCACACATGGAACTTTCTCCAGGATAGACCACATACTGGCTTGCAAATCAGGTCTCAAATGATACCAAAAGATTGAGATTATTCCCTGCATATTCTCAGACCATGATGTTTTGAAACTGGAACTCAATCTTGTGATTGAGTATGGAAGAAATGCGAACACTTGGAAATTAAAGACCATCCTTCTCAAATATATAGCGATACAAGCCTTTCTCAAGAAACAAGAAAGGTCTCAAACACACAACCTAGCCCTACAGCTAAAGGAGCTGGAGAAAGAACAACAAAGAAAGCCTAAACCCAGCGGGAGAAGAGAAATAATAAAGATCAGAGCAGAAATCAATGAAATAGAAACCAAAGAAATGATACAACAAATCAGTAAAACTAAGAGCTGATTCCTTGAAAGAATTAATAAGATTGAAAAAACCCTGGCCGGACTTATCAAAAAGAAAAGAGGAAGGACCCAAATAAATAAAGTCATGAATGAAAGAGGAGAGATCACAACCAACACCAAAGAAATACAAACAATTATGAGAACATATTATGAGCAACTATACACCAGCAAAGTGGACAACCTGGAACAAATGGACGCATTCCTAGAGACATATAAACTACCACAACTGAACCAGGAAGAAATACAAAACTTGAACAGACCCATAACCAGTAAGGAGATTGAAGCAGTCATCAAAAATCTCCCTACAAACAAGAGCCCAGGGGCAGACGGCTTCCCAGGGGAATTCTACCAAACATTTAAAGAAGACTTAATTCCTACTCTCCTGAAACTGTTCCAAAAAATAGGAATGGACAGAAAACTTCAAAACTCATGTTAAGAGGCCAGCATGACCTTGATCCCAAAACCAGACAAACACCCCATCAAAAAAGAGAATTACAGACCAATATCCTTGATGAACACAGATGCGAAAATTCATACCAAAATACTAGCCAATAGGATCCAACAGTACATTAAATGGATTATTCACCACGACCAAGTGGGATTTATTCCAGGGCAGCAAGGTTGGTTCAACATCTACAAGTCAGTCTGTGTGATACAATGCATTAATAAAAGAAAGAAAAAGAACCATATGATACTCTCAATAGATGCTGAAAAAGCATTTGACAAAGTACACCTTCCTTTCCTGTTCACAACACTTCAAAGTGTAGGGAAAGAGGGTACATACCTTAATATCATCAAAGCCATCTATGAAAAACCCTCTGCAAATATCATTCTCAATGGAGAAAAACTGAGAGCTATTCCACTAAGGTCAGGAACATGGCAGGGATGTCCATTATCACCACTGCTATTCAACATAGTACTAGAAGTCCTAGCCTCAGCAATCATACAACAAAGAGAAATTAAAGGCATCCAAATTGGCAAAGAAGAAGTCAAACTATCACTCTTTGCTGATGATATGACACTCTATGTGGGAAACCCAAAAGACTCCACTCCAAATCTGCTAAAACTTGTGCAGGAATTCAGTAAAGTGTCAGGATATAAAATCGATGCTCAGAAATCAGTTGCATTTCTTTACTCCAACAATAAGACAGAAGAAAGAGAAATTAAGGAGTCAATCCCATTTATAATTGCACTCAAAACAATAAGATACCTAGGAATAAGCCTAACCAAAGAGGGAAAGAATCTATACTCAGAAAACTACAAAGTCCTCATGAAAGAAATTGAGGAAGACACAAAGAAATGGAAAAAAAAAAATGTTCCATGCTCATGGCTTGGAAGAACAAGTATCATGAAAATGTCTATGTAAAGCAATCCTTATCAAAACCCCATCTCTTTTTTTCAAAGAAATGGAACAAATAATCCCAAAATTTACATGGAACCAGAAAAGACCTCGAATAACCATAGGAATATTGAAAAAGAAACCCAAAGTTGGTGGCATCACAATTCCAGACTTCAAGCTCTATTACAAAGCTGTCATCATCAAGACGGTATGGTACTGGCACAAAAACAGACACGTAGATCAGTGGAACAGAATGGATAGCCCAGAAATAGGCCCTCAATTCTATGGTCAACTAATCTTTGACAAAGCAGGAAAGAATGTCCCATGGAAAAAAGACAGTCTCTTCAACAAATGGTGTTTGGGAATTGGACAGGCACATGCAGGAAACTGAAACTGGACCATTTCCTTACACCACACAAGAAAATAGACTCCAAATGGATGAAGGATGCCAATGTGAGAAAGCAATCCATCAAAATCCTTGAGGAGAACACAGGCAGCAAATTCTTCGACCTCAGCCGCAGCAACTTCTTCCTAGGAACATGGCCAAAGGCAAGGGAAGCAAGGGCAAAAATGAACTATTGGGACTTCATCAAGATCAAAAGGTTTTGCACAGCAAAGGAAACAGTGAACAAAACCAAAAGACAACTTACAGAATGGGAGAAGACATTTGCAAACGACATGTCAGATAAAGGGCTAGTGTCCAAAATCTATAAAGAACCTATCAAACTCAACACCCAAAGAACAAAGAATCCAATCAAGAAATGGGCAGAGGACATGAACAGACATTTCTGCAAAGAAGACATCCAGTTGGCCAACAGACACACGAAAAAGTGTTCCACATCACTCAGCATCAGGGAAGTACAAATCAAAACCACAATGAGATGCCACTTTACGCCAATCAGGATGGGTAAAATTCACAAGTCAGGAAATGACAGATGCTGGTGAGGATGCAGAGAAAGGGGAATGCTCCTACACTCTTGGTGGGAATGCAAGGTGGTGCAACCACTCTGGAAAACAGCATGGAAGTTCCTTAAAAGTTGAAAATAGAGCTACCCTATGACCCAGCAATTGCGCTACTGGGTATTTACTCTAAAGATACAAATATAGTGATCCGAAGGGGCACGTGCACCCGAAAGTTCATAGCAGCAATGTCCACAATAGCCAAACTATGGAAAGAACCTATATGTCCATCAACAGATGAATGGATAAAGAAGAAGTGGTATATATATACAATGGAATACTATGCAGCCAACAAAAGAAATGAAACCTTGCCACTTGCAACGACATGGCTGGAAGTAGAGGGTATTATTCTTAGCGAAATAAGTCAATCAGAGAAAGACAACTATCATATGATCTCCCTGATATGAGGAAGTGGATAGGCAGAGTGGGGGGGGTTGGGGGTAGGAAACAAATAAATGAAACAAGCCTGGATCAGGAGGGAGACAAACCATAAGAGACTCTTAATCTCACAAAACAGAATGAGGGTTGGCAGGGGGAGGGAGGTAGGAAGAGGGTGGTGGGGCTATGGACATTGGTAAAGGTCTGTGTGAAATGTGTAAACCTGGTGAATCACAGACCTGTGCCCCTGGGGCTAATAATCCATTATATGTTAATAAAAATGATTTTAAAATAATTTTAAAAAGATAAAAAATAAAGACCATCCTTCTCAAGAATGTTTGGGTCAACCAGGAAATCAAGAAACTTAAGCAATTCAAGGAAACCAATGAGAGCCAGGACACATTGGTCCAAAACCTATGGGATATGACAAAAGCAGTCTTAAGGGGGAAATACATAGTCATCCAAGCCTACTCAAAAGGAGAGAAAAATCTCAAGTACACAGACTCTCTTTACACCTTAGTGATCTGGAGAATCCACAACCACTTAAACCTAACCCACACACGAAGAGGGAAATAATGAAGATTAGAACAGAGACCAGTGAATTAGAAAGGAAAAATAACGTAGAACACATCAATGAAACTAGAAGCTGGTTCTTTAAAGAATTAATACGGTTGATGAACCACTGGCCAGACTAATCAAAGAGAGAGATAGAGAGAGAGAGAGAAAGGGCCCAAATTAATAAAATTATGAATGAAAGGAGAGAGAACATGACTAACATCAAGCAAATAAAAGCAATAATCAGAAATTATCATCAACAGCTATATGCCAATAAGTTAAGGACCCTGGAAGAAATGGATGCCTTCCTGGAAATCTATAAACTACCCAGATTGAAACAGGAAGAAATTGACCACCTGAATAGACCAATAGTTAGCAACAAGATCGAAGCAGTGATCAAACACTCCCCCCAAAAAACAAGAGGCCTGGACCTGAGGGATTCCCTGGGGAACGAAAGAAGAAGAAATTATAACTATTCTCCATGAGCTGTAGCAAAAGTAGAAACAGAAGGAAAACTTCCAGACTCTTTCTATGAGGCAGCATTACCTTGATCCCCAAACACGACAAAGACCCCGTCAAAATGGAGAATGTCAGACCAATATCCCTGATGAATATGGATGCCAAGATTCTCAGCAAGAACCTAGCTAATAGGATGCAACTGTACATTAAAAAGATTATCCAGGGACACCTGGGTGGCTCAGTTGGTTAAGCAGCTGCCTTTGGCTCAGGTCATGATCCCAGCGTCCTGGGATCAAGTCCCACATCGGGCTTCTTGCTAGGCAGGGAGCCTGCTTCTCCCTCTGCCTCTGCCTGCCACTCTGTCTGCCTTTGCTCGCTCTCTCTCTCTAACAAATAAAAAAAAAAAAAAAAAAAAGATTATCCACCACGACCAGGCTGGATTTATCCCTGACATGCAAGACTGATTCAATGTTCACAAATCAACCAATGTGATAGAACATATCAATAAGAGAAGAAAGAAGAACCACATGGTCCTCTCAATTGATGCAGAAAATGCATTTGACAAAAATACAGCATCCATTCCTGATTAAAACTTTTCAGAGTATTGTGATAGAGGGAACATGCTTCAATTTCATAAAAAAACATCTATGAAAAACCCACAGTGAATATCATTCTCAATGGACAAATGCTGAGAGCCTTTCCATTAAAATCAGGAACACCTCAAGGAGGCCCAGTCTTGAAACTATTGTTCAACATAGTACTAGAAGTCCTAGCAACAGCAATCAGACAACAAAAAGAAATAAAATGTATTCAAATTGGCAAAGAAGTCAAACTCTCTTTCATCACAGACGACATGCTACTTTATGTGGAAAACCCAAAAGTCTCCACCCCCAAATTACTAAAACGCATACAGCCATTCAGTAATGTGGCAGGATACAAAAATCAATGCACAGATATCAGTTTCTTTCTTATACACCAACAATGTAAGTGTAGAAAGAGAAAATAGAGAATTTACCGTACTTACAATAGAACCCAAAACCATAAGATACTTTGAGGAACTAACTGAGGGCTTTGGAGGGGAGGGGAGAGGGGTTTGGGTGAGCCTGGAGGTGGATATTATAGAGGGCACGTATTGCATGGAGCACTGGGTGTGGTGCATAAAAAATGAATCCTGGAGCTCTAGAAAGAAATTAAAAATAAATAAATAAATAAATAAAATAAGATACCTGGAATACACCTAACCAAAGAGGTAAAGCTTCTGCAGTCGAGGAACTACAGAAGTGTCATGAAACAAATCAAGGAAGACACAAGAAGCTGGAAAAACTTTGCATTCTCATGGATCAGAAGAACAAACATTGCTAAAATGTTAATGTTGCCCAGAGCAATCTATACTTTCAACGCCATCCTGATCAAAATACCATTGGCACCTTTCAAAGGGCTGTTACAAAAAATCCTAAAATTTGAATCTCCAGAAAAGATCCGGAATCGCCAAGGAAATGTTGAAAAAGAAAAACAAAACGGGGGGCATCATATAGCTTGCCTAATTTCAAGCTGTATTATAAATCTGTGACCACTAAGACAACACGGTAGCGGCACAAAAACAGACACATAGACCAGTGGAACAGAGTAGAGAGCCCAGATATGGACCCTCAATTCTATGGTCAAATAATCTTTGACAAAGCAGGAAAAAATATCCAATGGAAAAAAAAGACAGCCTCTTCAATAAGTCCTGAAGGGAAAATTGGACAACTATGTACAGAAGAATGAAATTGTACCATTCTCTTAGAGCATGCACAAAGATAAATTCAAAATGGATGAAAGACGTTAACGTGAGACAGGAATCCATCAACGTCCTAGAGGAGAACATAGGCAGTGTCTTCTTCTCTTCTTCGGCATCTGCTACAGCAACTTCCTTCAAGACACATTTCCAAAGGTGGGGGAAACAAAAGTGAAAATGAACATTTGGGACTTCATCAAGATAAAAAGCTTCTGCACAGCAAGAGAAAGAGTCAACAAGACAAAGAAGCAGCCCACAGAATGGGAGAAGATATTTGCAAATGACACTACAGACAAAGGGCTGATATCCAAGACACATAAAGAACTTCTCAAACTCAACACCCAAAAAAACAGATAATCATGTCAAAAAAGGGGCAGAAGACATGAACAGACACGTCTCCAATGAAGACATCCAAATGGCTAGCAGACACATGAAAAAAATATTCATCATCATTAGCCATCAGGGAGATTCAAATCAAAACGGCCTTGAGATATCACCTTACACCAGTTAGAATGGAAAAAATTGACAAGGCGAGAAACAGCAGATGTTGGAGAGACTGTGGAGAAAGGGGCACCCTCTTACACTGTTGATGGGAATGCAAGTTGGTGAAGTCACTTTGGACAACAGTGTGGAGGTTCCTCAGATATTAAAAAGAGAGCTACCCTATGACCCAGCAATTGCACTACTGAGTATTTATCCCAAAGTTACAGATGTAATGAAAAGACGAGCCAAATGCACCTCAGTGTTCACAGCAGGATTGTCGGCAATAGCCAAACTCTGTAAAGAGCTGAGATGCCTATCAACAGATGAATGGATAAAGAAAATGTGGTCCATATACACAATGGAATATTACTCAGCCATCAGAAAGGATGAATACCCGTCTTTTATATCAACATGGATGGGACTGGAGGAGATGATGCTGAGTGAAATAAATCATGCAGAAAATGTCAATTATCATATGGTTTCACTTACTTGTGGAACATTAGGAATAGCATGGAGGACATTAAGAGAAGAAGGGAAGAATGAAGGGGTGGAGGACAATCAGATGGCAAGGAGAACCATGAGTCTATGGATTCCCAGAAACAAACTGAGGGTTTTAGAAGGGCAGGGGTTGTGGGTGTGGGTGTATGTGAGCCCTGTGATGGGTATTAAGGAAGGCACGGATTGCATGGGGCACTGGGTGTTATACACAATGAATCATGGAATGCTGCATCAAAAACTAATGATGTATTGTATGGTGACTAACATAATGAAAAAATAATTAATAAATAATATTATTATAATTTGATATTATATCCTATATAATATGTTGTGAGGATGAAATATAACGTTATCTTCTTTTGAATATTTAATAAAATAATTTAAAAATAAAAAAATTGGTTGAAGTCCGCTGGGGTCCTTGATCCCCAAACATGTACATTAAACATCTGGCCCTTGCCCCTTGTTTATGGGGAGATTTTGATTACTGTTTCAATTTCTTTGCTGCTGATGGGTCTGCTCACGTTTTCTGCCTCTTCCCGTTTCAGTTTTGGTAGCTTCTATATTTCAAGGAATACATCCATTTCTTTCAGGTTACCTAATTTGTTGACATATAGTTGCTCAAAATGTGTTCTTGTATTTGCTTGTATTTTTTTTTCAGTGTTGGTTGTGATCTCTCCTCTTTCATTCATGATTTTATTTACTTGAGTCCTTTCCCGTTTCTTTTCTTCCTTTAAAAAAAAAATTGTGTTATGTTAGTCACCATAGAATACATCATTAGTTTTTGATGTAGTGTTCCAAGATTCATTGTTTACGTGTAACATCCAGTGCTCCATGCAATATGTACCCTCCTTAATACCCACCACTAGGCTCACCCATCCCCCCCTCCTTCTTACCCTCTAAAACCCTCAGCCTGTTTCTCTGAGTCCACAGTCTCTTGTGGTTTGGCTCTCCCTCCCATTCCTCCCCCACTTCTGTTTTCCTTTACTTCTCCTAACGTCCTCCATGTTATTCCTTACGTTCCACAATAAAGTGAAACCACACGATATCTGACGTTCTCTGCTTGACTTATTTCGTTGAGCATAATCTCCTCCAGTCCCATCCATGCTGATGCAAAAGTTGGGTATTCATCCTTTCTGAGGGCTGAGGAATATTCCCTTGTATATGTGGACCACATCTTCTTTATCCAGTCATCTGTTGAAGGGCATCTTGGCTCTTTCCACAGTTTGGCGACTGTGGCCATTGCTGCTATGAACATTGGGGGCACATATGGCCCTTCTTTTCACTACATCTGTATCTTTGAGCTGAATACCCAGTAGTGCAATTGCCAGTCATACCAGAGCTCTATTTCTAATTTTTTTGAGGAATTTCCACACTGTTTTCCAAAGTGGCTGCACCAACTTGCATTCCCACCAACAGTGTAGCAGGGTTTCCCTTTCTCTACAGCCTCTCCAACACTTGTTGTTTCTCTCCTTGTCAATTTTTGCCCATCTACCTGGTGTAAGGCAGTATCTCCATGTGGTTTTGACTTGAATCTCCATGGTGGCTAACGATGATGAATATTTTTTCATGTGTCTGCTAGCCATTTGTAAGTCTTTATTGGAGAAGTGTCTGTTCATATCTTCTGCCCCCTTTTTGACTTGATTATGTTTTCTGGGTGCTGAGTTTGAGAAGTTCTTTATGTATCTTGGATATCAGCCCTTGGTCTGTAGTGTCATTTGAGAATATCTTCTCCAGTTGGGTGGGTGGCCTCACTGTTTTGTTGACTGTTTCCTTTGCTGTGCAGAAGCTTTTGATCTTGATGCAGTCCCAGAAGTTCATTTTTTACTTTGTTTCCTTTGCCTTTGGACACGTGTCTTGAAAGAAGTTGCTGTGGCTGATGTCCAGGAGGTTACTGCCTATGTTCTCCTTCAGGATTTTGAGGAATTCCTGTCTCACGTTGATGTCTTTCATCCATTTTGAGTTTACCTTTGTGAACGGTGTAAGGAAATGGTCAAGTTTCATTCTTCTGTACATAGCTGTCTGGTTTTCCCAGCACCGTTGTTTGAAGAGACTGTCCTTTTCTTCCACTAGATATTTTTTCCTGCTTTGCTGGAGATTATTTGACTATCGACTTGAGGGTCCATATCTGGGCTCTCTACTCTGTTCCATTTCTCTGTGTCTGTTTTTGTGCGAGTTCATGTTGTCTTGGTGATCACAGCTTTGTAGTAAAGCTTGAAGTCAAGCAACGTGATGCTCCCAGCCTTGTTTTTCTTTGTCAACATTTCCTTGACGATTCCGGATCTTTTCTAGTTCCATACAAATTTTGGGATTGCTTTTTCCAGGACTTTGGAAGATGGATATGGTATTTTGATTGGGATGGCGTTGAAAGTATAGATTACTCTGGGCAGCTTAGACATTTTAACAATGTTTATTCTTCAGAGCCATGAGCATGGAATTTTTCCCGTATTTTTTTGTCTCCTTCAACATCTTTCATGAGTGTTCTGTAGTTCCTCCAGTATATGTCATTTAACTCTTTGGTTAGGTTTATTCCCAGTATCTCTCGGGTTTTGGTAAATGGAATTGGTTCTCTAATTTCCTCTTCTACACTTTCATTGTTTATGAAAGTGTATATGTAAGCAACTGATTTCTGTGCATTGATTTTGTATCCTGCCACATTGTTGAATTGCTGTGTGAGTTCTAGTAATTTGGGGTTAGAGCCTTTTGGATTTTCCACATAAAGAATCCTGTCATCTGCAAAGAGAGAGAGTTTGACTTCTTCCTTGCCAATTTGAATATATTTATTTCTTTTTGTTGTGCGATTGCTGTTGCTAGGACTTCTAGTAGTACTAGGCTGAACAATTGTGGTGAGAGTGGGCGTCCTTATCATGTTCCTGATCTTAAGGGAAAGGATCTCAGCTTTCCCCCTTTGAGAAATATATTCACTGTGGGTTCTTCACAGATGGATTTTACGAAGATGAGGAATGTTCCCTCTATCCCGATACTCCGAAGAGTTTTCATCAGGAAAGGATGCTGTATTCTGTCAAATGCTTTTTCTGCATCAAATGAGAGGACCATGTGGTTCTTCTCTCTTCTCTTATTGATTTGTTCTTTCACATAGATTGATTTGGCGATGTGCACCCCAGGGATAAATCCCACCTGTCATAGTGGCTGATCTTTTTAATGGATCCTATTAGCTAGGATCTTGTTGAGAATCTTAGCATCCATATTCATCAGGGATATTGGTGTGAAAATCTACTTTTTGATGGAGTCATGGCCTGGTTTGGGGATTAAGGCAATGCTGCCTTCATAGAAAGAGTATGGACATTTTCCTTTGTTTCTGTTTTTTGAAACAGCTTCAGGAGAACAGGTATTATTTCTTCCTTGAAGTTTTCATAGAATTTCCCAGGCAATCCTCAGGTCCCGGACTCCTGTTTTGGGGGAGGGTTTTGATTACTGCTTCAATCTCTTTACTTCTTATTGGTCTGTTCTCACTATCCATTTCTTCCTGTTTCAGTCTTGGAAGTTTATAGGTTTCCAGGAATGCATTCATTTCCTCTGGGTTGCTTGACTTCTTGGCATATAGCTGTTGATGATAATTTTTGATGATTATTTCTATTTCCTTCTGGTTAGTCGTGTTCTCTCTCCTTTCATTCATAAGTTTATTAATTTAGGTCCTTTCTCATCTCTTTTGGATCGGTCTGGACAGTGGTTTATAAATCTTATTAATTCTTTCAGAGAGCCATCTTCTGGTTTCATTGATGTGTTCTACTATATCTCTGGTCTCTAATTCATTAATCTCTGCTCTAATCTTGATTATTTCCCTTCTCCTGAATAGGATAGGGTAGGATTAATTTGTTGTTGATTCTCCACATCTTTAAGGTGTAAAGGGAGTTTGTATATTCAGGATTTTTTTTTTTTTTTAAGGCTTGAACGGCTGTGTGTTTCCCATAGGTTTGGGGCTGACATGTCTTCTTTCTCATCGGTTTCTATGAATTATTTAAGTTCTTCTTTGATGTCCTGGTGGACCCAAACTTTCTTGAGCAAGGTGGTCTTTAGGTCCCAAGTGTTTGAATTCCTTCCAAACTCTTTCTTGTGGTTGAGTTCCAGTTTCAAAGAATTGTGGTCTGAGAATATGCAGGGAATAATTTCAATCTTTTGGTATCAGTTGAGCCCTGATTTGTGACCCAGAATGTGGTCTAGTCTGGAGAAAGTCCCATGTGCACTCGAGAAGAATGTGTATTCAGTTGTTTTAGCATGGAATGCTCTGTATGTATCTATGAGGTCCATCTGGTCCAAAGTGCCATTCAAAGCTCTTCTTTCCTTGTTGATTTTCTGCTTAGATAATCTGTCTAAAGCTGAGAGTGGCATGTTAGGATGCCCTACAATTAACGTATTCTTATCGATATGTCTCATTATTTCAATTAACAGTTGGCTTATGGAGCTGGCTGCTGCATATTGGGGGCATAGCTATTTATAATTGTTAGATCTTCTCGTTGGATAGACCCTTTAAGAAGGACGTAGTCTCCTTCTTTATCTCTGACTACAGTCTTATGTTGAAAATCTAATTTATCTGATGTGAGAATCTCTACCCCAGCTTTCTTTTGAGACCCATTGGCATGAAAGATGCTTCTCCATCCTTTTGCTTTCAGTCTGGATGTATCCGTAGGTTCAAAATTGGTCTCTTGAAGACAACATATGGACGGGTCCTGTTGTTTTATCCAATCTGCAACCCTGTCCCATTTTATGAGAGTGCTTAGGCTGTTCACATTGGAGTGATTATTGAAAGATAGGGTTTTTTTAAGATTTTATTTATTTATTTGACAGACAGAGATCACAAGTAGGCAGAGAGGCAGAGAGAGAGGAAGGGAAGCAGGCTCCCTGCTGAGTAGAGAACCCGATGTGGGGCTTGATCCCAGGACCCTGGGATCATGAACTGAGCTGAAGGCAGAGGCTTTAACCCACTGAGCCACCCAGGCGCCCCAAAAGATACGTTTTTCTTGACATCATGTTGCCTGTGAAGTCCTTGTTTCTATAGATTGTCTCTGTAAATTTGTGTTCTATGACACTCTTGGGTTCTTCCTTCTTTTGTAGAACCCCCCCCTTAATATGTCTTACAGTGCTGGCTTGGTGGTCACCTACTCTTTTAAACCTTGCCAGTCTTGGAAGCTCTTTATCTCTCCATCCATTTTGAATGTCAGCCTTGCTGGATAAAGTATTCTTGGCTGCATGTTCTTCTCATTTAGTGCCCTGAATACATCTTGCCAGCCCTTTCTGGCTTGCCAGGTTTCTGTGAATAGACCTGGTGCTACTCTGATGGACCTTCCTCTGTACATAAGGAATCTCTTCCCCCTAGCTGCCTTCAAGAGCTCCTGTCTGAAATGATGATTCATCGGTTTTGCAATGAAGTGTCTGGAAGTCTTTCTAGATTCCTTGATCTTGGGGGTGTCCTTTCTGCCCCTAGGACACAAATGCTGGTTCCATTCGCCAGACTGGGAAAATTCTTATGGAGAACTTGTTATACTTTATCTTCTAGTCTTCTTTCTTTCTCCTCCCCCCTCAGGGATCCCAATAATGCTGACGTTGGAATGTTTCATGGCGTCATTTATTTCCCTAATTCTGTCTTCATGGCTTCTAAGCTGTTTGTTCCAGGCTTTCTCCTGATCCTTTTTCTCTATCAGTTTGTCCTCTCGATCACTAATTTGATCTTCTGCCTCAGTTACTCTAGCTGTTAGAGAATTTAGATTAGATTGGATCTCATTGATAGGCTTTTTAACTTCTTCCTGGGTGGCTTTTACTTCTGCCCTAATCAATTTCGTGTTGTCATTAATGGTTTTCTCTAACCTAGCCATTGCCTGGATAACTGTTACCCTGAATTTACTTTCTGACATACTGTTTATGTCCATATCCAATAGCTCTGATGGAGAGGACACTGTCTCTGAATTTTTCCTCTGTTGGGCATTTCTCCTCCTATCATTTTGGTGAGAGGTGGTTGAGGGGATGTATAGTGGAATATATCAACTGTGATCCAGGCAAGTTGCACCCTGGAATGCTTCTGAGCAATCAGAAGTTACCACCAAAAGAGAAAGAAAAAAAAAAAAGAGAGAAAGAGAGAGAAGAAAAAAAAAAAAAAAAAAGGAAGGCAGAGACAGAATGGACCCCGAAGGTAATATTATAAGGTATACAGACAAAAGTAAATGACAAGGGAAAAAAAAAGAGCTCACCCAAAATGAACCCCAAATATAAGACTTATATAATACCAAAACAAAAACAAATACATAGAAACACTGACAGAAGAAAAAGATGGGAGGGTGGTTATAAATCTTTAATGTGGGTGAGGAAGATTATTTTGATTCTTCCTGGGTGTATCTTGATATCTTTGTTAAAGGACTCAACTTTCCATAGATAAATGAAGATTAAAACTGGTTTATTTACAGGAGTAGTATTGATTAGGGCAAGAGGATTACCCTGAAGCTTATATCTATGTGTATATTAAAAATAGAAAAGCAAAAGAAAAACACATGTGTATGTGTGAAAAAAAGGTAACGTTCAAAGGTTATTATGGAATTTGTTGTATCGAACTTCACATTGCAACGATAAATAGGTTTAAAAATTTTAAAAGGAACAAGAATAGTGAGAACGAATTTGAAATAAAAGTGGTATCCATGAAATATACAGGTTTTAGGACAATACTGGGACCTTAATGTCTTGTTTCCCCCTGACATTGGGGTTTTACAGTTTTATGGGGACCCTGTGGTGGTTGTTCCCTCATTCTTTTGGCTGGCTTACTGGGGGAGGGGCCTGCTGTGTTGTTTTTTAGTCAGTCTTGCTTGGGTTGAGTCCTTCTGCTCCCTATGAAGGGGCTGGTCTCTGTGGAAACCATTTTTTCAGGCTTTTGTTCTCTGGAGGATTTTTGGAGGATTTTCAGAACACACAGAACCCCCCTTTGCAAACTCTGCTGAGCTGTGAAACCTCCCACAGGCAGTGCATGTCTCCAGCCACCATCTCAGGGGTCGCCCAAAGTGCCCGCTTGTCTCTGCACTCCTGTGCCACTAAAATTGTGAGCAATATTGATCCACGGAGCCTGCTCCCAGTGGCTGCCTTTGCCAGGACTGCTGTCTGGCACTCCAGACCACCCAAGAGATCCCAACCCAAAATAGTGTTCTGAGATTTTCAGGCCTGTGCTGGGAGTGTTCAGACATTCAGCTGGTCCTAGAGACCACAGGCTAGCGCCCACATGGAGCTCTCTCTGGCGAGGATGGGGAGTGCGGTTCAGAACCTGTTCGCACAGTGCACTTGCAGAGTGCAAAGCGCTGTGGTTCTAGAAAGCGCTGGCTGGCGTCCACACCAGACTCTCTCACTTGCACCAGTGGGAAGTGCACTTAGCCCAGCGCTTGTGCAAGCAGCGGAAAGCTGGGGTCTCAGGGTCCATGGGCTGGAGATTTAGCCACACTCTCTCTGGCACAGGTGGTCACCAGTGGTGGCCATCCTGGGTCTGTGGGCATAGGCCTGTGCCACAACCACCCTATTCCATCAGTTGCCCGTTAAGAACTTTTGCTCTTTTTGAGTGCTTTTAACCCGACTCCAAATTATGCTGGTCCCCAATCACAGTGCACACTCCTATTTGGGTAGTTCTTTCTAATGGGTCACTTCTGGTGGCTCCCTCCCCCTTCTGTTTATCCTCTAATATCAGTCTGATCATTTCCAGTATGCTTTACCTCTTCACTGGAGTCTTCTGCCCCCACAGAGATCCAGAAGTTTATAATCCTACATCTCAGGCTGATTTCATTGGTGTTCAGAGTGTTTGGTAGATAACTAGCTCACTTTAGGGGACCAGTTGAAACAGGGCCTCCTACTTCTCTGCCATCTTGCCGTGGAGCCCCAAGAGGAAGATTTATAAACCACAAAAATAAGAACGAACAAACAAAAGACAAAAAAAGAAAAAAAATGAACCCAAAATGAATACCAAGGATAAGATTTAAACATACGAAAATAAAACCAACAAACGGAGAGACTGACAAAAGAAATAGAAAATAAAAATAGAAACACAAAATAAAAAAGGGGGAGTTACAGGAAGGTGGGATATAATCCCTTGATGTGGGTGAGCAAGAGTATTTCAGGTCTTCCTGGGTGTATCTTGCTATCTTTGTTAGAGGACTGAACTTGCCAGAGATACAGCGAAATTAAAGCTGATATATTTAGAGACGTAGTATTGAATAGGGAAAAAAGGACAATATTGATGATTATATCTATATATCTATATCTATAAATATAGATATAAAAGTGAAGCAAATAAAACTATATGTATGAAAAAAGTTCAAGTTAAAAGGTTGCTATGGATTATGTAGCACTAAACAACTATTTGAAATGTTAAGATATAGATGTAATGAAAAGAAGAGCCATCTTTATCCCAGTGTTCATAGCAGCAATGGCTACAGTTGTCAAACTGTGGAAAGGACCAAGATGCCCTTCAATGGACGAATGGATAAAGAAGATATGGTCCATATATACTATGGAGTATTATGTTTCCATCATAAAGGATGACTACCCTACTTTTGTATCAACAAGGACGGGACTGGAGGAGATTATGCTGAGTGAAATAAGTCAAGCAGAGGGAGTTAATTATCATGTGGTTTCGCTTATTTGTGGAACATAAGGAATAACACGGAGGACGTGGGGAGATAGAGAGAAGTGAGTTTGGGAAAACTACGGGGGGACATGAACCATGAGAGCCTGTGGACACTGAGAAACAAACTGAGGGTTTTGGAGCGGTGGGGGTTGGGGTTTGGGTGAGCCTGGTGTTGGGTATGATGGATGGCATGTATTGCATGGAGCACTGGGTGTGGTGCATAACCAATGAATGCTGAAATACTGAAAAGAAATTAAAAAAAAAAACAAGAAATACATTTGGTAAATATATATATTTTTATATATTGAATTACATATATACAATATATGTAATTCATATATTACGATATATTGAATTTTATATATATTGAATCAATAATTATTGAATATGAATTACCAAATACATTTGGTATATATATATATATATATATATATATATATATATAGTGGTGAGACCATGAAGATCTAAACTCTTATCAAATTTCAAGTATACAATACAGATCAACTATAGTCACCGTGCAGTACATATAATACCTATAACTTATTCATCCCACATAACCAAATCTTTGTACCCTTTGTCCAACATTTCCCCATTTCCCCACCCTTAACCATTAGCAACCATCATTTTATCTCGAGTTTTATGAATTATACCTTTTTATATTTTACCTAAAATAATAATAAGTAAAAGAACAATAATCATGAGAACAAACTTTAAATAAAGAAGGAGAAAAAGAAAAAATTGTATTTTAGGAATATACAGGCTGTGAGGCAATAGCGGGAGCTTAATATATTGTTTTCCGTTATGTTGGGTTTTTATAGCTGTTTTTTTTAAAGATTTTATTTATTTATTTGACAGAGAGAGATCACAAGTAGGCAGAGAGGCAGGCGGAGAGAGAGAGGGGGAAGCAGGCTCCCTGCTGAGCAGAGAGCCCAATGTGGGGCTCCATCCCAGGTCCAGCCCCTATAGCTGTGTTTTTTTTTTTTTTCAGTGTTCCAAGTTTCATTATTTATGCATCACACCCAGTGCTCCAAGTCCACAGTCTCTCATGGGGTTTTACAGTTTTATGGGGGCCCTGTGGTTGTTGTCCTCTTGTTCCTTTCCCTTGACTTCTGGGGGAGGGCTGCATTGTTTTTCATTCAGTCCCGCCTGGGTGGAGTTGCCCTGTCTGCTATCAAGGGGCTGGGCTCGGTGGAAACGGGTTTTTTGGGCTTTTGCTCTCTGAAAGTTTTTGTTCTCTGGCGGCTTTTTTCATGCCTTTTCAGAGGGTTAGAGCAAAGTAAACTGTCCACACGGAGAGCTCAGCCTCAGAGAAAAGCCACAGTCTGCTCTTCTCTGGATTGTCCAGAACACACAGACTGCCTCTCTCTGCAAACTCCGTTGAACACTGCAGTCTCCCACAGGCAGTGCACACTCTCAGCCACCAACTCAGGGGTCACCCAAGACCTCTGCTTTTCTCTGTACCCCCTTGCCACCAAAACCACACATGATACTGGTCTGGGTGTGCCCAGTCCTGGTGGCTGCCATTCCCGGGACCACTGATTCAAGCCTACACCAGGTGTGTTCAGCCCCCGCGATGGTGGAGGCAGTGGAGGTGGCTGTGGTGGCTGAGGCAGCCACCGGCTCCAGGGACCACTGAAAGGAGCCCATGCCAGACCCCCTCAGGTGCAAACAAGTGCTGACTGAAGCCATCCTGGGACCATGGGCTTGGGTCCATGCCCGCAGCCGCCTGGTCCCCAAAATTGTCCCTTAAGTCCCTTTGTTCTATTTGAGTGCTGTTATCAGTCCCTTCCTGACTTGTAGCCACTGGTCTCCAAGTTATTACTGGTCCCCAAGTGCAGGCACTTTCGCGTAGTAGGGGTATTACTTTCCAATGGCCCACTTCTGGTGGCTCCCTCTCCCTTCTGTTGATGCTCTCATATCTGTCTCCACACTCCCAATCCTCTGTACCTGCCCACTGATGATCCTCTGCCCCTGCAGAGATCCAGAAGTGTCTAATCTCACATCTCAGCCTGATTTCATGGGTGTTCAGAGTGCTCTGGTAGATATCTAGCTCCATCAGGAGTCCAGCTGAACTAGGGCTTCCTATTCCTCTGCCATCTTGCTCCCCCTCACCCATTTTCTCTTTTCTTTTAGATGAGTCTGGCTCGGGTTTGGGTTGTTTTGTTTGTTTGTTTTGTTTTTGTTTTGTTTTGTCATCTTGTTTATCATTTCAAAGTAAAAGCTCCTTGTTTCATTGATCTGTCCTACTGTTCTTTTGGTTTCTCTTTCACTGATTTTTGCTCTAATATTTATTATTTCTCTTCTCCTGCTCCATTTAGGCTTTATGTGCTGTTCTTTCTCCAGCTCCTTTAGGTGTATGGTTAGGTCATTTACTTGACCCTCTCTTGCTTCTTGAGAAAGACCTGTATTGCTATATAGTTCCCTCTTTGGGCCGCATAAGAGGCAGGGACATATTATCTCGAGTTTTAGGAATTGTACCTTTTTATATGTCACCAAAAATAATAATAATAAATAAAAGAATAAGAATGGTGAGAATGGGGGGGAGGAGTCAAGATGGCGGAGAAGTAGGAGGCTGAGACGACATCAGCCAGCAGGAGATCAGCTAGATAGCCTATCAAACCATTCCGAACACCTACAAATCCAACAGAAGATCGAAGAGAAGAAAAACAACAATTCTAGGAACAGAAAATCGACCACTTTCTGAAAGGTAGGACCAGCGGAGAAGTGAATCCAACGCGACGGGAAGATAGACCCCAGGGGGAGGGGCCGGCTCCCGGCAAGCGGCGGAGCACAAAATCAGAACTTTTAAAAGTCGGCTCCACGGAGGGACATCGCTCCAGAGGCTAAACTGGGGTGAAGACCTCACGGGGACAACGTGGACTCAGGTCCCACGGGGTCACAGAAGGATCGGGGGTGTCTGAGTGTCGCAGAGCTCACAGGTATTAGAGCGGGGAAGTCGGCTGCGGAGACGGAGCCGAGATTTCCTAGTGGTCTGTGACACGGACCGGTGCTCTGTGGCACTGGCCGGTGCTCTGTGCGAGGAGTCCCCACAAGATCCGGGGAGACTCCGACCCGGGAGAGCTCAGGGATCTACGGGGTCCGGAGATGCCAGGTGGGACTCTGCCAGAGACAGAGACGCTTGGTCACAGGCTGGGTGAGCTCGGAGCACTCCCAGAAGCCAGTGAGACGGGACTGCTTACGCACGATTTTGTCTGAGCGCGGTCTGCGGGTGCGCGCAGTGTCTGCGGGCCCGTGGTGTCTGCGGGCGCGCGGTGTCTGCAGGCGGGCGCGTGCGCGCACTCTCCGGTGCAAACGTGGGCTAGGGAGACTGGAGGGATTAAACGCTTTTCTCTGAAGGCGCACTGAAGACTGGGGCCCCTAGCTCTCGGCTCCTCTGAACCGGAGATTGGGAGGCCTCCATTGTCATTTCCGTCCTCCAGAACTCTACAGAAAGCGCGTTCAGGGAACAAAAGCTCCTGAAAGCAAACCTGAGAGGATTACTTAGCCCGGCCCCTGGTAAGGGCGGTGCAACTCCGCCTGGGGCAAAGACATCTGAGAATCACTACAACAGGCCCCTCCCCCAGAAGATCAAAGAAATACAGCCAAGACCAAGTTCACTTAACAAGGAGAACAGCGGATTCTTATCTGGACAAAATGACAAGGCGGAAAAACTCACCACAAAAAAAAGAGCAGGAGACAGGACCGAAGGCTAGGGACCTAATCAATACAGACATTGGTAATATGTCAGATCTGGAATTCAGGATGACGATTCTCAAGGTTCTAGCCGGGCTCGAAAAAGGCATGGAAGATATTAGAGAAACCCTGTCGGGAGAAATAAAAACCCTTTCTGGAGAAATAAAAGAACTAAAGTCTAATCAAGTTGAAATAAAAAAAGCTATTAATGAGGTGCAATCAAAAATGGAGGCTCTTACTGCTAGGATAAATGAGGCAGAAGACAGAATTAGTGATATAGAAGACCAAATGGCAGGGAATAAAGAAGCTGACCAAAAGAGAGACAATCAATTACTGGACCACGAGGGGAGAATTCGAGAGATAAGTGATGCCATAAGACGAAACAACATTAGAATAATTGGGATTCCAGAAGAAGAAGAAAGAGAAATAGGAGCAGAAGGTATACTGGAGAGGATTATTGTAGAGAATTTCCCTAATATAGCAAGGGGAACAAGCATCAAAATCCAGGAGGCCAAGAGCACACCTCTCAAAATCAATAGGAATCGACCCACACCCCGCCATCTAATAGTAAAATTTACAAGTCTTAGCGACAAAGAGAAAATCCTGAAAGCAGCACGGGACAAGAAGTCTGTAACGTACAATGGTAAAAATATTAGATTAGCAGCAGACTTATCCACAGAGACCTGGCAGGCCAGAAAGAACTGGCATGATATATTCAGAGCACTAAACAAGAAAAACATGCAGCCAAGAATACTTTATCCAGCTAGGTTATCATTGAAAATAGAAGGAGAGATTAAAAGCTTCCAGGACAAACAAAAACTGAAAGAGTTTGTAAACACCAAACCAGCTCTACAGGAAATATTGAAAGGGGTCCTCTAAGCAAAGAGAGACCCTAAAAGTATTACCAGAAAGGAACAGAGACATTATACAGTAACAATCACCATACAGGCAATACAATGGCACTAAACTCATATCTCTCAATAGTTACCCTGAATGTAAATGGGCTAAATGCCCCAATCAAAAGACACAGGGTTTCAGAATGGATAAAAAAACAAAACCCATCCATATGCTGCCTACAAGAAACTCATCTTAGACCTGAAGACACCTCCAGATTGAAAGTGAGGGGGTGGAAAACAATTTACCATGCTAATGGACATCAGAAGAAAGCTGGGGTGGCAATCCTTATATCAGATCAATTAGATTTTAAGCCAAAGACTATAATAAGAGATGAGGAAGGACACTATATCATACTCAAAGGGTCTGTCCAACAAGAAGATCTAACAATTTTAAATATCTATGCCCCTAACATGGGAGCAGCCAACTATATAAACCAATTAATAACAAAATCAAAGAAACACATTGACAAGAATACAATAATAGTTGGAGACTTTAATACACCCCTCACTGAAATGGACAGATCATCCAAGCAAAAGATCAACAAGGAAATAAAGGTCTTAAATGACACACTGGACGAGATGGACATCACAGATATATTCAGAACATTCTACCCCAAAGCAACAGAATACACGTTCTTCTCTAGTGCCCATGGAACATTCTCCAGAATAGATCACATCCTGGGTCATAAATCAGGTCTCAACAGGTATCAAAAGATTGGGATCATTCCCTGCATATTTTCAGACCACAATGCTCTGAAGCTAGAACTCAATCACAAGAGGAAAT
>RCUC01130541.1:0-16125 GCA_003697995.1 Taxidea taxus jeffersonii
GCCCGCCCACCCCAGCATGGCCCCAGCAGGCCAGCACGCCACTAAAAAGCTGAATTCTGCCTGTGATCGTGAACACTATGGCAATGGGGATGTGTTGTGGCCTCCCTCCCAAGACTCTGGGGTAAGAACCCCCGCTGGAGGAAGGTGGGCCCTGCTCACCTGTGTGTAGGTGTCTGTAATCGAGTAATCCACCAGGACCATCACCAGAATAGAAATGGGGATGCCAAAATCCCCAATGATGCGGCGAGCCTTGGGAGTGGCCAGTGAGGGAAAGGAGCAAAAGGCGGAAGTGAGGGTCAGGAGACAAACATGGGGACTTATTACTCCCCACTCTCTCAGGTCTGGAGCCAGAAATCCCCCGACCTGTCCTTCTAAGTCCCACAGGTGCCACCCAGCTCAAGATGGCATTCCTGGCCTGATTAAACTTCACTGAAGCTTCTGACCAGGAAGGGACCGCACAGATGTGGTTTAGGTTCATGGGTTGACCAGGAAAAGGGGAAAGTGCCCCTCTGGAGTGGAGACTGGCTGTGATGGCAGGAACTCCCAGGGGAACCCATGGAGACTCCCCTTGGAGTCTTCAGCACTTCTCAGCCACGCACCTTGCCTCCCAGGAAGCGGCTGTTCCTAAACTTTCGCAGGAAGAAGGCAATGAGAAAGGTCCCAAGCATGAGGATGAGGGACAGCAGAGCTGTGTTGGGCTGGTTCCTAGGGCCAGGCAGCGCCTCAGTGGGGGGCACAGCACTCCCATTCAGCTCTAGCCCAGCCTCCAATGCCCCCTCAGGGGGGTAGAATGGCAGCAGTGGGTGCTCCGTGAACACCTGTGTGGGTTACAAGGTTGCCCTAGCACTCCCATGGGCCGGTGACCACAATTTTATCACCCTAATTTCATACTGCTGTGAGGGGGAGCGCTGACCCCTCACACACCTGACCAGGCAACAGGGTCACAGGACATGGAGCTACATCAGACACACATACATACACACACACACACACACACACACACGTATACACACTCCTCTACAAAAGGAGCCCCACAGCACTGAGAGTGCCCCCCACAAGCACATACTGGCTGAATCCTGCTGGGGTTCTAATCTGTACCTTCTGGCTGTGACTCCTTGCCTGGCAGCTCTGACCTAGCCCAGGATGTCCCGCCCCCAACATGCCCACACCCAGAGAAGACCTCCTCCCTGTCCCCTCTGTTCCCAGTGCTCCACGCTGCCCCACTCCTGCGCACCCCTCCCCAGGGTGCTGCCCAGCCCCCACCCATGTCCACCCCGAAGACCTCTCTGGACCTCCACCTTGTAGAGCTTGTGGAAGGTCTCGTAGATGAAAATAAGCGAGATGAGGAAGGCGAAGATCTCCTGGGTGAAAGGTGAGATATAGCGGACCAGGAAGCTGCCTTCAGCGGCCACCAGGGCAAGGACAAAGACCACCAGCCAGAGGCCAACCCACACCCGGCCGGTGAGGTACTCCAGGTCCTGGGCTCGGCAGAACTGGAGGCCAGGAGGGAGGTGCGGTTAACCACAGTGGTCTGCCCTGGACATCGGGCCCCATGGGATGGGCTGGAGTGGGGGCAGGTGGGGTGAACTCTAAAGGGGGAAGAGGAGAGAGACTGCAGGGACCCCATCATCTGGGCCAAGAGATGGGACATGAGATCCCTGGGGAGGGGCAGGGGAGGGCTGTCACCTTGAAGAAAGCTTCTTCGAAGACCAGCAATGGCCCTGAGAAGCCAACTACAAGCAGCGGCTGGGCCCCCAGCAGAGAGAAGAGGACACCGAGCACCGCGGTGGACACAATCAGCTCGGACACACCCATCAGTCCCTCAGTCTTCTCCCCTGGTGGGGAGAAGGGTCAGTGGGAGGACTCTGACCTATCTCCTTCTACCCAGCCCCTCCCCTTCCTCTAGCCTACTCTGACCTGAGGACCCAACTACTCCCCAGCCCTACCCTCCCACCTTCCCCCCCCCTCCCCCCCCACCTCCAGTCACGGGCTCCCCCAGCCCTTGTACCCTTCCTGCCCTCTCTCACTTTATAGCCCCCCTGCAAAAGTGATGCCAGAGACCCCCTGACCACAGACCTTGCAGGTGACACTGGGCCCCGGCCTCCCCTGCCTCTCACCTAGCAGCCCCCCAAAGGTGATGGCAGGGCTAAGGGCGGCGAAGTAGATGAAGAGCACAGCTGCCACGCACTGGGAGTGCAGGGCGTCTCGCAGGTCACTGGGGTAGTGTGGGTACCGACGTTTCACATCTCGCACAAGCCCCCCAAACACCGAGCCAGTCCGCAGCAGGGGGTCATCTTCAGGGGTTGCCTCGGAGCCCCCCAGCTCCACTGACAGCTCTGGGGGAGGGGGAGGTGCAAGGAGCTGCTGGAGCACAGACTACCCCCTCCTGCTGGGGGGCTCTGGGCTCAATCCTACCCATCAGGGACTGGAAGCTGGCATACAGAAGTTAGGGCTTATGACCTTAGGAGCTACAGTGGGCTGGGGGACGGGGTACAGGTCCCAAAGTGCCTAACCTTTCCCAGGGGCCACATAGCTTCCCTGGGTGGTCATCTCCACTTTGGTCTGTTCACGCTCCCGCCGCTTCCTCAACAGCTCCCGCTGGAAGGCAGCCACAGAGCGCAGCAGGTCACGGCCCTCCACCTCGGATGGAGGGATCACAATGCTGCCATCGAGGAACTCACTGATGGCGCTCAGGAGGTCCTGCCGGTCGTCCGCCTGGTAGGCAGCCTCATGAAACAGCTGGGGGCAGGAGAGGCAAGGACTGAGCGACCAGAGAGTCCCTGAGAGGGCTTCAAGGAGGAGGTGTTGGGCCATCACTGACCCAGAGGCAAGGTGGGTGTCTGGCCACATATACAGGCCCAGTCCAACTGTCAAAATATTGACTCATGGGGTGCCTGGGTGGCTCAGTGAGTTGGGCCCCTGCCTTTGGCTCAGGTCATGATCTCAGTGTCCTGGGATCAAGCCCTACATCGGGCTCTCTGCTCAGCATGGAGCTTCCTTCCCCTCTCTCTCTGCCTGTCTTTCTGCCTACTTGTGATGTCTCTCTCTGTCCAATACATAAATTAAATCTTTTTAAAAAAAACAAAAAATAAAATAAAATAAAATATTGACTCATGTCCTCGCTTACCTGCAATTGGCCACAACCCTGAACCTCTGAGTGCCTTCTATTCCCCTAGGAGCTTCCAGACTTTTCCACAATGCAACAATTAAATGGGCAACACCAGGAATAGCAGGGGCCCCCAGAATCATTTTGTCCAGAGAGTTCCCACCTGCTACAGGTTAGTCAGTTAGTATTTCCAGCATCACCCCTGGCTAAAGGTCCTTCCTGTCCCAGCTGAGAGAAGCCACAGCAAAAACTAACATATCCAGCCCTCTCTTTCCAGTCTTAGGTCACATCCAAAATTTGGGGATCTAGGTTTTTTCTCCCCCCTTCAACCACCTCCCCTTCTCATAGCCTCAACCCAGGCTCCCTTTTCTGCCCTTGGCCAACAGCTCCCTCTCACCACTCCAGAGTGCTGCCTCTACCCAGAAAGGCCTCCAGGGCCAGGAATATAGGCAGTGAGTGACAGGGGAAAAGGAGGGCCCCAGGGGAACAGGCCTAGAGGGCCCAGCCCAGAGCCTGCAGGACCCACCTTGTCAGACATGAGGGTGGCAATGGAGCGCCCAAGCTCGTGATAGTCAGTGCTGGTATGGCTGGGACCCAGCATCACAAAGAGGAAGCGAACAGGCACAGGGACCTCGAGCACAGACTCCAAGAGCACAGCCTCATTCAGGCGTACAAAAGCTGCTGCCGGCTGCTCCAGGAAAGGCACACACCCTGGGGGGAAAGTAAGGCACAGCGCACTGAGCAAAGAGGAGCTCTCTAGACTGGACCCAGAGAAAAACATCTGGGGCTACCCTGTACAGTTGAGCAGGTGGTGTGCTGCACAAATAAAGCCCAATCTAAAGAAACCCTATTCATGTATATGTTCATATATTTATTATAATTTACGAGTAGAGGAAAAGTTAACAGTGTCCGAGAAGAAGTCCTTCTCTTTAATTCTCACAAAAGTGCTCTGTGGACTAGCAGCAGTCTAAGATAGCAGAAAACCGGAAAGGAAGCAAGCAGAGGACTGAGAAAGAGCGAGCTGGGAGCAAGACAGACTATGAGGAAAGACAGGGATGCACTGGGGGCCTGAACAGGGTTGGAAGGAGCCTGCAGACCAGAGCTAAGGACAAGCAGAGCACAGGGGAAGCCCACACGTCCAGGACCCCCTTCCTCCTCACCCACAAGCACAACAGTAGCCTCAGCATCTTCAGGGATCTTCTCCAGCAGCTTCAGGCTTTTTCCCCGGTGACCTTCTCCCCCAGGCAGGTGGAGAGGCTTCTGAGGACGCAGAACTGGAATAGGGCTGGGACCCTGACCGGAGGCCGTGGCAGGCCCTCCCATCCCTTGCTCCAGCCCTGGACTCTGCCCTCTGATCTCCAGAGGGGGGCCTCTTTTCTCCCTCCCCAGCCAGGAAAGGGACTGTCTGTGATGCACCCCACATCGGGAGGAGACTGCTCAGGCTGTCAACCACCCCCCCAAGCTGCCCACCACCACCTCTACCTTGTCTTGTTGAAATGGGTGCTCTGGGTCTGCCACATCACCCCATTTAACCTCCTGGTTCTTTAGGGCGGGGGCCCTCATGCACATCTCCTACAGATCCCCCCACATCCCTCACAGAGTACCAGGCATCCAATCTCCCTGACCCACTCAGGGAAGCCAGCGGCGGCCTCCAACAAAACCAGAAGCCCCCACAGTCTCCCAGCCCAGGTCCGAGCAAGGCGACTGACCTCCTTGGCATCAGGGTCATGAGGCCAGAGTGGGGCTGGCTCCCCCACATCATCAGCCATGGTGGGCACTGCACCATCAGGGCCGTGGCTGGGGGTGGGGTGATGATTCCCTAGGACTGAGTTTACACTGGAGCTGGATGGGTTTCGGGGAAAGAAGCCAGTGTCCTTGTCATCGTTGGGATGGCTGTGAAGAGGGCAGAGGGGCAAGGCTGGTTAGGAAGAGAGGCAAAGAAATGGGAGGGTCAGGGCCTCCGCCCCTTCTCCCTCCGTGGAAGGAAGAACTTTCTAGTGGCTGGTGCTGTCTGAGAGTGGATGAGTAATAAGCTCCCCAGCACTGGGG
Source organism: Taxidea taxus jeffersonii (assembly GCA_003697995.1). NCBI lineage: Eukaryota > Metazoa > Chordata > Mammalia > Carnivora > Mustelidae > Taxidea > Taxidea taxus. Next base: position 5,156 of record RCUC01130541.1, read on the forward strand.
TTATTCAAGCAGAGGCTAGAAAACCGCACAGGAGAGTCCACGATCCTGGGAGAGCACAGTAACAAGAATGCCCCCACCGAGGCCCCCCACACTGGCACCTGTGTTTCAGTAGGAGGGTACGCAGGACACTGGCCCTGTCCTCCGGACGGATCTGGTCAGACACAATCATGGTCTCCACCACGAGATGGGCGATCCCTGGCAGAGTGGTCTGTTCCAGGTCCAGGAGGGCAGCTCCTGGGGGCACAGTTGAGGGAGGGTCCCATCAGAGAGAAAAAGCCACCCCTGTCACCTTGCTCCCCAAGGGCAGGCAGACATGCCGGGTGACCCGGCCCCCAGCGCACACGGCAGACACTCAGCGACACCTGGCACCAACAAGCCAGACACAGGGATGTGCAGAGGGAACCCGGAACGAACCAGGGAGGGGAGTCGCTGGTTAGTGTTGGGCACAGGGACAGGAGCCTACGGTGGCACAACCTAGCCCCTCCAGCTCACAGCTACACAGGTGGTCGGACTCCACATCTCCAAGGTGGCAGCCAGACCTTGTCTGGACACAGGCCCCCGGGGAGCAGCATCCCCAAGCTGGACAGCCTGCTGCTAGCCAAACTCCACGGCCAGCGAAGAGGGCATGCAGTCCAGGGCCAGGCCTGCAGGGTCCCTACCATGAGCAATGGTCCTCCGGAGTTCCAGAAGGCTGCGGAAGGAGAGCGAGGCCACGTGGGGCTTCCCCCAGCGCTCTGTCTCTTCTTCCACATCCTCCTCAAACTTGATCCAGCGCGCCGTCTCCCGCCAGTGGGGCTCCTGGCTGCGGTCCAATGTCAGCTCGTTCAGCTCCACGAACACCTGAGACAGGAGCCCAGGGTGAGTGTCTGGGGCCCACGGTGGGGGTGTGGGGGGGGGGGGGGCAGGGGGGCAGGGGGGGAACGAAGGAAAGGGAGGCCCAGCCCTCAGGTCCCTGTACCTCATGAGGCCTCCGATCCAGCTTCTTCTTCTTCTTCTTCCTGCGCAGGATGGGGGCCAAGCCCCCCGGGCTACCCCTCCCAGCCTGCGTCCGAGAGGGCTTCTTCACCAGGTGCCGCCGCACACCAGGGTTGTCCTCGAGCCGGTGACCTGCAGGCCAGGCAGGCTTGGTGGTCCTGGGGGTCCAGCTCAGGGCCTCACGGTCAGAGCCCAGCCCTCCAGCCCCCTGCCCTGGCCAGCCAGGGGCCATGTCCACACAACCCCATAAGCCAGTATAGTCATGTCACAGACAAAGACATGCAGGCCCAGAGAAGGGGAAGGACTATCCCACAGGAACTCAGGGGACCACCGGCTAAGCCACTGTAAGAAGGCAAACCCCAACTCGATCCACGCCCCAGCTGCCCACCCTCCCTCATGGCCACTGCCTCTCATTCCAGAGCACCGTGACCTAATGAGGTCAAAGGCCCCCAGTCCTTTCCCTATGCCCTCTCTCGGCACCCAGGTCTCCCCCACAGGTACGCATCTGGCTGACTCAAGCTGAGCTCTGGCCCTTCCTCCCTGCTTGCCCCTTCCAGGCCAGCAGCCACAGAGAGCCCAGTGGCCTGCTTACTCACAAGCTGGTTCCCCGGCCATGGGGCTCAGCTGGCCCTGGGCGGATTCGCACAGATCACCGTCCTCAAGGTCCAGCACCAACATTTCTAAGTCCTCTGAGGCCAGCGAGTCTCGAGGGCTGGGGGCCGGGGCCATCCAAGGGCCCTGGCCCTCCATGTCCCCAGGCCCAGGGCTCAGTGCCCTGTTGGGCTCTGTGACCTCCTCCAGCAGGTTCATCCTTCTGGTGGCTGAGCCCTTGGCCTCTGCTCCCCCACTAAGCCCTGGCTCTCCTAAAAGGTGGGAGCCTGGATCAGTGGTCTTTGTTCAACCCAAGCCTCCAGACTCCCCACGGCCCCAGGCTGGATCCCTGCTGCTTCCAGCCCCCACCCTGAGTCTGTAAACACGCCTTCCCCTGACCCCCACCCCCACCCCACTGCTGCCATCGGATTGTTCCTGTCCCTGTCCTCAGGCCCTGGCAACTTTCCATGACGTACTGAGCTCAGAGCCCTCCCCACCAACCCCTGCCCACACACTGTGCTTCCAAGGGGGAGGGAGGTGGGGTCAGTGATGCCCCCGGCCTGGGCACAGAGCCCCGTGAGTGATGACAGGTGGCACAGAAACCAGGGCACTGATAAGATGGAAGGAATGTGCCACAATCACAGCCAGGCCCCGCCAAGGGTGGTGCGACAAGTCAGGGGACCCCAATGCAGGGAGAAGCGGGACCTGGAAGAGTGGCTCACCCTCAGGGGGCCTGGCGTGAAGATGACAAAAAGAGTTTGCCCTGAGAAGAGGAGCCCTGGGGGGAGGGGGACATAATATCTCCAAAGGTCATGTGGAAGGGGGGGTGGCCTTATTCAGGGGGTGACTCAGAGGACAAAATCAGGACAGAAGGGCAGAGATGTCACGAAGGGAAATCTCAGCTCTGGCTTGGTGAGATAGTGAGCTCCCTGTCCCTAGTCACATTCCAGCAAACAGGGATACTACAGAAGGGACTCAGCACTGGGTTGGGGAGAACACGGAGCTTCTCCTAGGTTCCCCACCTGGGGAGCACCCATGGGGGTGGGCCAGGGGGGCTGCCAGTGTGTCACTCACTCTTCATGTCATCCAGGTCCGCGGAGCCCAGCATCTGGGCCTCTGCCTCGTCAGTGGGCACCTGCTGCTCCGGGCCACCTGGGGTGCCCAGGGCACTGCCTGGGCACAGCCGCTCCCGCAGGTCATAGCTGGCTGACGGGCTCCAGGGCCGGCTCTTCTCCCCAGCGACTCGGGAGACCCGGGCCCGGGGGCTTGAGGAGCTGAGGAGGCACCATGGCAGCCTTGGACTTGACAGGGAACCATGTGGAGATGGGCCAGGTTAGGGGGTTCCTTTGTCCTCCCCCAGCTTGGGGTGGGGTCTGGAATAGCCCCCTGGGCTCTAGACACAGACTCCTTCTGGACAGAGAAGGAAGCTGACCTCTACCTCCCTGCCCCCATCTCACTGCCCCCCCCACTTCCTGTCTTCCACTTTTATCCCTGTCCTCCTCTCTAATGACACCCTGTCTCTCCTCCTTGTCAATCCTATGGACAGAGACAGGATGCACCTCCCCCCTTCCTCTGTTCCCTCTCCTCTCCTCCCCTCTTCTCCAGGGTCAGAGCTGGGGACTGTCGCCAGGGTCAGAAGGGAGCCTGGGACCTGCTCTGGGCTGGGCTGGAGGCCAGTACCTGACTGACTGCTGGGGTCTCTTGTCAGAGCAAGGGCCCACCGAGGGCAGGGGCTTGGTGAAGGCAGCCCTCCCAGAGAGCCCAGGACTGTCATCCTCATCACTTCCAATGGAGAACTGTGGACAGAGCAGCGTGCCCTGGGTTCCTGCACCGACTCAGCCCCCAACTGCCTCCCCCACCACTCTGACTCCCCAGGCAGCCCCGGCCCCCTCTGCGGCATCCTCTTCTCCCCACTGCACCCCTCCCTGAGGACTCAGCCCTCCTTCAGGAACAGACCCCTACCTTCGCTTTCTGTGGGGACCCTGAGGGCGGGGGTTCCACAGGTTCTGCCTCAGATTCCCCTTCCTCTTCCTCCTCCTCTTCCTCTTCCTCCTCCTCAGCTCCAGCTCCCCCCTCCTCCTGGATGGGAGGGGTCTCCTCCGAGGGGGGAGCCGAGGTTTTCTCCTTCTTCCTCTTCCTCCTGCTCTGCCGGGCAGAGGTGGGGGGCAGTCGCCGCAGCTTGTGGGGTGGAGGCAGGCGCGCGGAGAGCGGGTGGTGGGTGTGGTGGGATGTGTGCCGGTGAACTGGGGGTGCAGGAGAGCCGGTTGGGGGTCCCCACGTTAGAAGGGGGCCCCCTCACCACCCTAGGGGCACACACCTTATTCTAGCTCAGGGCCTCAAGCAAGGGCACCCTAGAACTTCCTCGAGAGCCAGCTCCCCCCAACACCTGTGTCTGTGCCCTGCCATTGGTAAGGCCTGGTAGAGTGGGGGAACGGGAGTCAAGGAGAGGGCAGGCTGTGAAAGTGGGGCTGGGGGACATGGGAAGACAAGATACAGCAAGGTGGGTAAGGCAGAGTCAGAAGAGCTGAGGGATGTGAGGAGACAGAAAGAAGAGAGCAGGGCTGAAGGTACGGCAGAGCCTTGGTGAAGATGAAGGTCACCGAGGGAGGCCTCGGGCCCATCTCCCTATGTCTCCCTCTGCGTCTGGGGCCCGGCTCCCCTGGAGGGTGGACAGGCGATGGGTGAGTGAGGCAGGATGACTTAACATGGCATGGTGGCCCAGCACAGCGTCCCGCACAGCGTCCAGCACAAGATGGCACTGGGTGACCAAGCCAGTGGTGAACACGGTGATGGTGGCAATGAAGGTGATGGTGGTGAGGGCGGCCACACTAGGGGGCCCCGGGCTACCCACACTCAAAGTCCCGCTCGCTGTAGCTGCGGCTGGGCTTCTCAGGGTCCCAGGCCGGGGGCTTGCTGATGAGGTCCCCAAACCTGCTCACAGCCAAGGTCTTGCCCAAGTCATCATCTTCCTCCTCCAGGTCTGGACTCAGAGGGGGCTCCTCCAAGGGCACCCGGACCTGCAGGCTCAGACAGCCTCTTCTAAGAAGGACCTTTGACCCAAGAACGCCCCACATCCACCTCAACTCCAAACCCTGGCTGGGGGTGAAGAAGACCAGCGGGCTCCATCTTCAACAACCCCCTCTCCCTGTGCCCCAGCCTTGGGTCAGCCTCCTAGGACCCTAGGGCTTGAGGGGAGAGGGAGCAAGAGAACTGAAAAAATACCAAAAGGCCCTTCCTTTCCCCATCCCCTCCAGCCCAGCTCCATCCCCGGATGTGAGGGTCCCAAGGTCGGCCAGAGGACTCCCCTCTCCTCCTTGGGGTCCCTCCCTCCTCTTCTCCCACCTCCGCGCGCGGCAGTCACCTGGGGTAGGGGGGAGGCGCCCCCGGGCGGCGGGATCACTCCGTTGGCCATGGCCGGGGAGACAGCTCGGGAGCCTCTCGCTCACTGAAGGACCCGTGACCGGGTTGAGAAGAAGGGGGCGCTGCGGGGGCCTAGTGGGGAGCCCTGGGGGAGGAGGGCGGGGTCAGGAGCCTCGCGCCGCCGCCCTCTCCCCCTCGCAAGCCCGATCGTCCACCCGCCAGGCGAGGCCCCGCCACGCCCGCAACACCCCGGGGCCCCGGTCCTGGCCCGCCGCGCCCCGCCCCGCCCTGCGGTACCTCGGGGCTCCGGAGCGTGCGGGGCCTACGCCGGCCGCCGCGCCCCATCTCCCTCCTGCGCGCGCTCGGGGGCTTGGCGCCGCGCAGGGCCGCACAGCCGGGGGGTCGCCCACGGCGGCGGCAAGCCGGGCCAGCCAGGCGGACGCAGGCGCCGGAGCCCGCAGCCCGGGGCTCCACCTCCTCGCGCTCGGCTCCGCAGCTCCGCCGCCGCCGCCGCCGCCAGGCCGCACAATGGGAGCGGGCGGGCCGTGACTCACCCCGCCCCGGCCGGCCCGGCCCCCACGCGCGGGCCCCCGCAGGACCCCCGCCCACCAGCCCCTTCCCCCGGCGCCCCACGCAGGGCCGGGGGCGAGTGCACGGCCCACATTCCCACAATCCCCAGGTCGCTCTCCCGCTTTGCTTTTAGCCTCCCCTCGGGAGTCCGGGGGACGACCCCTGCCCCACACAAGCTCCTCCAACCTTGGGAACGGAGCTCACAGACACCAGAAAGCACCCACCACCTGCCCCTTTGGTCCCAATATGGGCTCAGATGCCTGGTTTCTGCCACCGGGCACCACCCAACATTTGACCTTGGCACATTACCTCCGGGTTTCCCCCTCCGGGGCCCAAGGAACCTGGAGTAGGAGTGTTCCAGGGTTCCAACCGGCTCTAAGATTCTGTAGCTCAGTTTCCACGTCTCCTCCCCTCTCCTCCACTCCCTGGGATCACATCTCCTTTTCCAAGGGCAAATGTCTCAGGAAGGACTTGCTGGATCCCAATTTTGATCTTCTGGTGTCTGGCTGAAAACTGGGCACCTAGCACAAGGCTACATCCATCGCAGCCCAGATTATGTGTGTTGAAGCCGGGTCCCTGAATCCTTGGGAAGATGGGAGAGGACGTGGGGGCAGAACTGCGGAGGGAGCTAATGGGCAAAAGAAGGTGAGCCAGCCAGCTCCAGAGAGGGAAACCCACGCCTGCAGAGAGGGGTGTGGGGGCAGACAAGGTGCTGGACGTGATGGACCCCTCTGCGTGGGAAGGAGGTTTAGCCCTGTGACCTTGGACGTGTAATAGACCCTCTCCCACCCCTGCCCTCATCTGGGTCTCAGCTCAGCCCAAAAGATTTCTACATTCAAAGCCACATATGAGGAGAGGGGAGAGCAGGTGGGGGGGGGGGTCTGTGAACACGCACTGGCTTGACTGGACCCTCCCCATACTCATCTCAGCCTTCCCCCAACAGACACGCAGAGGAACTTACCACCCCGCCACAGTCACAGCTGGGAAGCCGGCTGTGTGTGTGTGTACAGGTGAATGTCGGAGCCACAGCCATCTGACGGCCCCCCAGCTTCTTCCATCAGAAGAAATTTGCTTGGTCTCCTCCCCACCCCACCAGGAGTTGAGAGAACGAGCCAAGAGAAAATGCTGGTGAGAGTCAACTGTGTAAGTGGAGGTGTGAACCGTGCTCCAAGACCCACCTGTGATGGCTGGAATTATGTCCCCACCAAATGTATATATGCTGAAGTTCTGATCCCATGACCTTAAGTGGAAATAGCACCGGTGGGGGGGGGCGTTCAGGGGAGGTCGTCCTGGGGTAGGATGGGCTCCTTTTCCAGTATGACTGGTGCAGTCATAAAAAGGGGAAACATGGACACAGACATACGCTCAGGGAGGACTCCATGGGAAGATGGGGTCAGCACGCCACAAACCAAAACTACCAGAAGCTGGGAGAGAGACCTGGAACAGATCCTTCTCTGGCATTTTCAGAGGGAACACAGCCCTGTTGACACCTTGATCTCAGCCTTCCAGCCTCCAGATCCCTGAGGTAATGAATCTCTGTTGCTTAAGCCCCTTAGTTTGTGGTATTTTGACAGCAGCCCTAATGTGCTGATACACAAGCCGAAACCCTTATACTCCGAGCCAGGCGGCTGGGTGCTGAGTCTCTACCTTGAGGATTGTTTACAGAGGGCCCTAACCTCCCGACAGAAACTTAAGAGCCTTGGAGCCTTTCCCAGTCGGGAACATTGCAGAAGACTCTCCCCGATCTACCTCCGACACCTTGGTCCTCCTCATGGCCCCTCAAGCTAGTCCCTGGCTTCTAGGCTAGGAACTTGGACAGCAGCTACTTGAATACCAAGACAGCCTGAGGAAGGTCCTGCCAACCTGGGACCCCCAGTGTACTGGGCCCTGGACACCATTGCCTTGAAGAGTCTCATGCCTCTGAGGACCCTGCCTTTCCCAGGGAGCCCGCTGAGCACAGTCTTCCTGGACCATCTCAGGCTCCCACCCTCTTCCCAGATGGGGACTCCTGACCCTGCCCGGGAGTCGGCAGCTTTAGTCTCTAGCCTTGGAAGTCCGTCCCCTTCTCCCCAAGTCGCTGAGATGATGGGGTGACAGCCCCCTCAAAGAACCCTTAGATGCTCATGTTCATCCCTCCCTCCAGGGTGGAACTGGAGGAGAAGCTGACCACCACCCCTGACTCGTGCCGGCTCATCCCGTTGGACATCCTTGAATGCTTGTGTTATTCCCACTCGGGTGTCCCGGCCTCCTGCTTTTCCAATTGTGTTCTCCGGCCCCTGTCATCGTCAGTCCCCAGGACAGCGTTCCCAGACAGGGTCTTTATTCCTGTGACAAGAGTGTTCCCTGCATATACAAAGAATGGCCACTGTGTGTGAGAGACAAAGGGGACAGCAAAGGGGACAACAAAGGTAGAAGCTCAGACTGCAAAGGTAGAAGCCTCCTCCTCTGCCCAGGCTGACCTGAACGTCCCCACCCGGCATACTGAGGCCTGAACGCTCATGGGACACAGGCAGCACTACTGAGGTCTGTTCCAGATGTCTGAGAGCCCAGGACCCATCCCACCAACACCAGGGAGCTGGGAGCAAGCACATGAGAGAATGGCTGTCTTTTTTTTTTTTTTTTTTTTTTGAGGGGCACCTGGGTGGCTCAGTGGTTTAAGCCACTGCCTTCGGCTCAGGTCATGGTCTCAGGGTCCTGGGATTGAGCCCTGCGTAGGGCTTTCTGCTCAGCAGGGAGCTTGCTTCCCCCTCTCTCTCCACCTGCCTCTCTGCCTACTTGTGATCTCTCTCTCTGTCAAACAAATAAAATATTTTTTTAAAAAAGATTTTATTTATTTGAGAGAGAGAGAGCAAGCAAGAGAGGACAAGCCGGGGAGGGGTAGAGGGAGAGGGAGAAGCAGACTCCCCGCTGAGCAGGGAAGCATCCATGGGCTCGATCCCAGAACTCTGGCATCATGACCTGAGCTGAAGGCAAACACTTAACCCACTGAGTCACCCAGGCACCGAGAGAATGGCCATTTCATTAGCAGGCCTGGGCACTCCTTGCATCTCTTGTTACTGTGGCACTCCTTACCAACTCCATCCCTTAATCTTTTCAAGTTTATTTATTTTGGGTACCTGGCTGGTTCCATCAGAAGAGCATATGACTCTTGATCTCTGGGAGTCCTGAGTTCGAGCCCCACCCATGCTGAGTGCAGATATTACTTAAATAAACTTTAAAAAAAAAAGTTCCTCTATTCCTGAATCTTAATGTTAACACAATGATAACCTCGTTACCTTAAATGTAGGTAGTGCTGTCCGAGTTACAAACCACACTGATATCCATAATCTCATTAGTTCACAACCACCCTCTGAGGTAGAGTGTCTTAATCCCACTGGACATGCTAGAGAGAAATAAAGGCTCAGAAAGTTGAAGTGATTTGCGCATGGTCCAAGGCTCTGTAGGTAGCCTGGCCAAAAACTGAACCCAGGGGCACCTGGCTGGCTCCGTTACTTCTCTTGATCTTGGGTTTATAAGTTTGAGCCCCATACTGGGTGTAGAAATTACTTAAAAATTTTTTAAATTGTTTTTAAATTAAACCCAGTGGCTTCTGGTTTCATGTGCAATATTTATCCCCATACATTACGGGGCCCCTAGCCCCCACCACCGTGTCCTGACGCCTTTTCCTGCAACTGTTGAACCTCTCCAGACCATCAGCACAAACTGAAATATACTAACTTTCCAGATGAATTTTTTAAGGAGATTGCATCTTTGCTACTAGAAGCTGTACAGGGGAGTGGTTAGGCATGAGACAAGGGTTCTGAGTTCCTAATCCAGCCCCCGCCGTCACACAATCACATGACCTTGAGCAAATTATTTACCTTCTCTGGGCTTCAGATTCCCCATCCATAAAATGGTAATAATAAGGGGTTGTTGAGAGAATGAAATGAGTTCGTCCATGTGAAGTGGTTAAAACAGTGCCTGGTACAAGGTAAGGGCTTAATAAATGTTCACTAGTTCCACTACTGTTACAAATCTAAGAGATACAAGTGTGCCTGGGTGGCACAGTCAGTTAAGCATCTGCCTTCAGCTCAGGTCATGATCCCAGGGTTTGGGATCCAGCCCGGCATCATCGGGCTCTCTGCTCAGCAGGGAGCCTGCTTCTCCCTCTCCCTCTCCCTCTGCCTGCTGTTCCCCTTGCTTGTGCTCTCTCTCTGTGCCAAATAAATAATAAAACCTTAAAAAAAAAATCTAAGAGACATAGTACTGGAAAGACCTCTGGTAACTTAGAATATGAAAAATGATAAAATGTACGCACATGAAATAAGTGGAAGTTGCCTTACACTTAAAAGGACAACTTAGTCTTTCCGCCAAACTGAAGATGCTAGTCATGCAAATTCCAAGAAGACAGAGAGATCCAGAACAGCCTTTACCTCCACCGGGATAGATTCTGACCCTCCTTGGCCAGTGGACCCGTCTTTGCATTTGTAATCCTCACTCAGAAGACTAAGAAGGAGTTTCTGGAAGGTGGGAGGGTGTGGGCTCAGCCCCCAGCTGCCATTCCGACTGGCTGGGAACCCCCTCTGTCCAAGAGTATCCCCTCACTGCTCTTTAGAGCTGAGCACCCAGTGCCATTTGCTGTTGACTGGCCTCATGGTGAGTAAGACCTTATTTTTACAAGAGACATAACAGGGCTGGAGAAAGAGCCCCAACTCTGGAGTTAGAGAGACTAAAATAAAAATAAAATGAAATACCAGTTCAATGCTTGGCACAGAACAGACACTCAACAAAGGTCATTCTTATTTACTCTTGCTGTTGGCCTGCGGTGGTTATCCCATCCTAACTGGTGTCCCTCAGTAAACCTGGACTCAGATTTGAAACAAATCCAATCTCGGGAGGGCACTGCCTATCCCAGGAGATTCTCTCACCCCTGCAGAGCCCACCTTTCAGCTCGGATGCACGGATTCTTTGTGGCTGGACCGACATTTTGATATACAAATCTATGTCATTCCTCCCTGCTCCCCCAACCACCCGATCAGGAAGCCTGCTTTGAATTATGTTGTTTTTTGAGAATGGATAGGACAGAAACCCTAAAGTCTTTTTGTCTTTTGTTCACCCAGAGCCAAAGCCTCAGGAAACCTAGGGAGGTTTGCAGAGGAGGAAAAAGAAAGAGTTAGCAAGACATGCAGTGTCATGGCCAGAAGTGCGGGAGAGGCCGGAAGCTGTCCCAGACCCCTTGTCTTGCCTCATCAGCAAAGCAGGAGATGCCCCTAAGATGTGCGGGGTGCGGAGAGTGAGGTCAGGGCATCCTGCCAACCTCAGGGGATGGGGGCTTGAAATAAAAAGTTTCGAGAATGTCCTAACTCAGTATTTCATGCATACCCAAGGGTGTAAACAGAGGCCAACACACTCCGTATCTACACCAGCTCTGGGGTGTTCGTCAGTGAAAAAACCTGACATGGTTCCTGCCCTTGGGCACGTTATAGTCAACAAAC
>ML101664.1:0-40231 GCA_003697995.1 Taxidea taxus jeffersonii
GGGGGGGGGAGCTTGTGGAGTGTGGCTATTCTTATTTGAATTAACCCATTGCAACCCACAAGTCATATGGCCTAGATGTACTGAATTACCAATAAGCACCATCCATATCCCGATTTCACCGCTCACCTTGGAGAGGTAGAGTGCACAGCCAGCAGCACGGCGTCAAATGCAAGAGAGGAAGCATTCTGTCATTCCTGTTCATTTGTCTGTGGGATGGATATGGAGATTTCATATGTTAGCCTTTTATGAATGACAAAGGAGTTAATTTCATCCCATGATAAGTTCCTAATTTGTCAGTGTGAGAAGCTGAGTTCTTCAGGGTCTTTGTGAACCCACAGCCTAAGCTGACTGCGACACACAGCTGCCCTATTTTCATGTAATGGGATACCCTGAGTAACTCCATATCGATCCTGGTGGTCACTTCTGCAGGGAGAAAGACTCGTATCTAAACTACCAAGTAAGAAGAAAGTTCTGAGATGAAACTCAAAACTGAGTGGAGGATCACTAGCTTGTTCCATGCACAGCTAATCACTCAGGCTCCCTGGATCCAGTGATGTGTGAGGTCATTTAATTCAGTCTTGCATTGTAGGACATTCCAGAAGGTCTAACTGTGCCTGTGCCTGAAAAGGGTGCCTTTGGAAGCCTGAAGACTTCCAGAGGCATTTGGTTATGGGGAGAGTTTTTTGTGTGTGTAGGTAGAAATGAACCCCTAAATTACAGGAATAAGAAACCTTACTTACACACGTGTACGAGGCAGGCAGCCAGACAAGTGTTACCAGCAAGTGATGATGTGGTGATAGTCTTCAAAATGTTAAGGAAAAGTTTCCATCCGACACAAAGGCTACTTCATTTGTGAATTAAAGGTGAATTGGGGGTTAAGTATTCTTTTGCCACTTCTTAGACTGGACAAGTAAAAATGAAGTGCTAAAATCATTGAAAATGTCTAATGATTTACTATAAGAGCCAGTGTGAATGCATGCATTAATAAATCTTATTCTAGCCATATTTCCTATCTGAGCTATGTCAGTCTGCTTTTTAAACCTGAATTTTTTTTAAAAAATTGTTTTTAAAAAGAGCTATCTTTTCAAAATTTGCTTATATAACATTCAGTTAATAGAATGTATATTTATTTTTTAAAGTAATGTCATTGCCAGGAGCCTACTTCTTTCCCCTTGACAGTAAAACAGAGTGCTTATCTTCATATTTTCATAATGAAAACTCCCCAAGCTCAGGCTACTCAGGCAGATTTACAACCTTCGAGCAGGAGAGCTGACAGGCATTTTAATATGAAAGGAGATATGATGTCTTTAATGTGCAGTGATGTCACTTCTAACAAGGGAGAAGCAGCTCTCTGCAGTGCAGTCACCATAACAAGGCTGACCCGGCTACTGCACAAAAGACCTTCGAACCTAGACAAAGGTCACAAACGAGACAGAAAAGAAGGGACGCTCCTGACTCGGCTTTGGCAGGGTGGTCAAGGCAAGGTGATGGTCACAAGCCTAGGGAGGGAGGGTGTGTGCATTAGCCCCGCAAGTGGAAACCAGGCACCATCGAGGCAGGGCTGACCTTGAGAACGGAAGAGGCGAGGAATGCTTCTGAAAGGGTCCTGATAAGCCTCCCAGGAGTGTTCAAAGGAACATGGGATTGCCTGTTGACCCTCTTCTTTCTCTTCTTTCTTCTGCCCTGAATGGGTCTCAAAACTTGAAAGTGATACTGACAGGGACGTTGTCATTAGCAAGGGCCCAGTTTCTGCGCCTGCACAAATGGTAGTAAGCAGATGCTAGAAACGTGTGCTCTTTATTGAAGGTTTGGCATTTGGTGTAGAAAATGCTGGTTCTGGGTTTGAGGGGAGCTTTAAGTTCCCACCCACTCCCCAACGGAACGCAGAGGGTTTTTATCAAATAACCCAGGAACTGCTGTGTTGCTAGATCTCGTGGACCAGGGAAAGGTGGGGAAGAGCCTTCTGACTTTCCCACGAAGCCCAAAAGCTTCATCCCCAGCATCAGGGAATGAGACTGGTTCCTGCTTCTCCACGAAAACCCTAAATACTCAAAAGCTGGGTAGGCTCTTGTTGTTCAAACAAACTTTGATTTGTGAAGCAGAATTTCTGGAAGTGTGAGGGTTAACTCAAGAACTTAAAGATTTTGCCAGCTCAGAGGATAGCCAAGCATTTAAAATTTGCCAGCGCAATTAAATGTACTTCTCTTTAATTAAATGTAGGCACATTCGGCCATCTACACACTCAAAATTAAGTATCAGAGATTTATGATATAAAGGAGCCGAACAGCAAAGGCAAGGGTCAGAACTGACCAATATCACAAAGGACTGTAATTTTTAAAAATATGTTATTATCTAATTAATTTTACTGCAGTGAAATAGTGGCTAGGAGCTTGAGCCGCCAGTCCTGGGCTGTGTTCTGTCCCTGTCATTTACAAGTTATAGGATTTGGAAAGGTTCCTGATTTCTTTAGGATTCAGTCTCACTATATGTGAAATGGGAATAATCATTTTACTTATGTTACATGATTGCTGTAAAAATTAATTGAACTAATCAGTGAAAACCACTTACCACGCTTGCCTAAGCCCTCAATAAATGATAGCTCCTATCATTATTACTATTATTATTAAAAACAGATAGAACTCCTGGGTGGCTCAGTTGGTTAAGTGACTGCCTTCAGCTCAGGACATAATCCTGGAGTCCCAGGATCGAGTCCTGCATTGGGCTCCCTGCTCAGCAGGCAGTCTGCTTCTCCCTCTAACATTCTCCCACTCTCTCTCTCTCAAATAAATAAAATCTTTAAAAGAAGATAAAAATCCATGTTAGTCACATGTCTTGTATTAAAGTCTCATTTGTAATACTTCAGAATATGTAAAATGACCTTATGTATACAGTTTCTGATGGAAATTACTTTTTCTTCATGGTTGCTGAAAGGATCATACTCTAAGCTCTAAAAGATGACATGTGACCATAAGCGTATGGGCAGGTCATTCTTGCCTAATGAAGTTGACATAAAAATAGGCATGAAGCTGTATTCAAATTTGAATAGTCATTACTACCCCTCATTCTCACCTTCTCACCCCAATGTTGTCCTAACTCAGTGGCTCTCAAATTGTGATGTACACAAGAAAATTAGGGGAGTGGATTATTAACACAAAACTTTGGGTTTGGTAAATTTGGCTAGGAGCCTAGGCATATGTGATTTTAATGGCTAGCCCACTGATTCTGATGCAGGTGGTACATAAAAGACCCTCCTGGCCCACCAGTGAAAGTTACCCTATTTTCCATTTGTCAAGGACTAGAGCATGGAACTTTGGAAGAATACACAATTTCCCTCTTCTTTTTGGTAAGACTTAGATTGCTCAGGAGTTTACCTTTCGACCTAAGGGATAGAACTGGGCCAAGTGAGAGCTAAGAGAAAGCAGCCAAGCCAGAGTTCTTAGGCCATCTCCTTCCTCTGTTCTCAGGGAAAGAGGTAAAGTGTTTCTTGATAATTATTGGAGTAGGAGAGGAAATAAAGATATGGTTGGAATCTTGGCACAATATTCAAGACTGTGCATATGGCTGGAGAATCTTCTGTTATTGTCTCTTAGGTTCTAAGTATGACCATAGGTGGGCGAGATTTCAGAATCAGTGGAGTTGTGGGAACCAAACAATAGCCTTGGAACATAGACAGCAAGGTCATAGCCTACTGCAGGAGCTCTTTAGCTTAGAACAATGCTCACTCCAGCAGAGCATAAGACCCTACTGGGCCACATACCACATTATCTTTCCTGACTTACTAGCTCCATTTTCTGTTTTCCATCATCTGTGCATGGTTGATACATACACATACAGAGAGAATGTTGCAATATTACAAGGCATGGTATTAATAAGGCAGTAAATATTGAGCAAAAACTTTTATTAGATAATATTACAATACTAATTTTGTCCATACATGACGAGCAAAAGAAAGTCTTGACCTCTGGTTTCTGATCTAGTGTGTAAGGAGCTTTGAAGTCATCACACAAGGAAAAAAGCTGAACAAGCTGAAAATGAATCAACAACCATTCTCAGATCCATCAGAGAATTGAGGTCACAGGACATACCTCTGACCCCAAAATTGAAAAGACAGGTGGATACAGAGAGTCACAGCTTACCAGAGCAGAAACCTCTGTGGGAGAAAGTGCTGGGGTCAGGAAGCCTAAACTGTAATTAATTAACAAATTAATTACAAATTAGTTACAAATGCCAGGGTGGGGAGCTGTCTTAGGAGGCCTCCACACTTTTATGCATTTTATCTCCAAGGAGATCTATTAAGTTCTTAGGGTGAAGATTGGAGAAAAATCCTTTGTACTTCAAACAGGGGAATGGCATATGTAACCATTTTGCAACAGTCCAGAGCTCTTTGTTCTCCTTAAGAAGGCCTATCCTCAAGGAGACTATTTGACAAGAACCTAACAACATGGGATTTACCAGAGCCTGATAGACTGGGGGAAGAGAAATATCCAATTCCAGCACTTTCTAGCCTTCCTATATCACTTAAGAGGGAGGGGAAAAAAACTTGAGAAGCATTTGTGAAGATCACAGCCCAGGGACGTGAGCTCACTAAAATACTAGGACCTAATAATAGAACTAATGGCTGGAGATGAGAGCCTCATTGAACGCTGTCACCATGTCCTCTGGCTTTCAGGGCATGACTTCAGTTGTTTTCTAGATGCCCTAAGTCTACTATTTCCTTTTAGCAAGGCCTCAAATGCCTCAAAATGCCTCAAAAGCAGCCACACCTACACCACACTTGTTGCCCCTCGGATCAAATGTGGTAGCTCCATGATTTTCCAAAGTCTTGCCCTCTACCTGTGTGTCACTGGAATATACACAGGTGAAACCACAGATAAAAAGAGTTAGCAACTGTGAAGCCACTTCTCAGGCTACTGTGCCATCTCACTTGCCTGATAGCTTTCAGATAATCAAATCCAAAATCAAGTCCAAAACCCTATTCTGATGGTCTTCTTTCTAGAACATTTCTATACTAACTTTCTTTTTTTTTTTTAATTTATTTATTTGATAGACAGAGATCACGAGTAGTCAGAGAGGCAGGCAGAGAGAGAGGAGGAAGCAGGCTCCCCACTGAGCAGAGAGCCTGATGTGGGGCTCGATCCCAGGACCCTGGGATCATGACCTGAGCTGAAGGCAGAGGCTTAACTCACTGAGCCACCCAGGTGCCCCATATACTAACTTTCTTAGTAAACAAAACCTGAGGCAAAGCAGGTGTGCTATGCTTTATTTACTGTTAGTGTAACCCCCAGGGCAGCCAGAGTCAAGAAAAAGGGAAATAAGGCAGGGCAGGAGGAGCAGCAAATACAAGGTAGGCCATTACTGAGTTTGCCACAGTTTCATAGGAAAACACAGCCAATTGATTGATCATGTGAGAAGTATCCACACAGACTGTTAGGAAACATTTTCTGAGAACAGCCCATTGAGGGAAGCATCCTAGATTTCTACTGCTATGTAACAAACTACCTGAGAACATAGTGGCTTAAAATTATTTCCCCCCACCCCCAGTTCTGCGAGTCAGAAATCGAGGAAGGAATCAGCTGAATGGTTCGTCTGAGTTCCATGTGGCTTCAGCTGTGATGGCTGGGATAGAAGATCTACTATCAAGATGGCCTCTTCACTCATCTGTAGCACCCAGTCTGGGACCACTAGTAATTGATGCTGACTCTTGGCTGGGAGCTTGGCTGGGGCTATTGCCCCATGGACTCTTTATGGGGCTTGGGCTTCACTCAGAATCCAGAGAGTGCATCCCAAGAAAAATCACCCCAGGAGAACTAAAAGAAGTTGCAAGACTTCTTATGTCCTTGCCTCAGAAATCCAAGACTGTCACTTCCTTTACACTCTATTGCTCAAGCAAGCACTAAGGCCGGTGTTGATTCAAGGGAAGGAAAAACTAGATTCTACTTCTCAGTGGAAAAAGTAGCAAAATATTTGCAGCTGTATTTAATCTACAGCTACAGTAGTCCATAGGCAGGGGAAAGGGATAGCAAAAATAAGATGGTGATTACTGAGATGGCCAGAGTTTCACAAGAAACCACAGCCCATTGTTTGAATATTTCAGTCTCCATATAGAATGTTTGGGGACACCACCTCAGAATAGTCTATTGAGGAGAAGAAGGAAAAATTTATTTACTAACTCCTCACCCCCATATGGTCTCTTATTTACCTTGGCCAAAATTTGCCACATCTGGTGGTAACCCCTTCACTTGGGGTTGTGTCACTTAGTTGGCCTTCCTCCTAGGAAGCTGCTGGGGAAGCCATATCCCATGACCCATTGCATGGCCCTTCTTCTGAGTCCCAGAGTAAGTGGGAGGACCCAGAGCCTCCAGGCCTGTTTGGTAAAGCTGCTGTAGCTCTTGGCAGTGGTAGGCATGTTGAGTCATTCTAGAAGCAGCCCTTAACCTGAGGGAGGTCATGATAGCTATCGGTGCTAGAAACTGGTGCTGGTTACCTTAGGCGACGAGGCAGTGGCAGGGCTCTCCACTGAGAGCAGGTAGGGCTGAGAGAATCTGAAGAGATGCTTAAATTAGGTCCATGCCCACATCTAAACTTTGTCACTCAATCCAGCTTTCATGAGTAATAAAGCAGATGTTTTTATGTTCATCTAAGGTCTCTCGTGGTTAATTTAGAACCATCTGTGCCTCTCTGAATTGGTTCCAAGTTGGGAGAGGTAGTTGGATATTTTCTCTTGCCTCTCCAGATCTCTAACCTTTGTTTATCTGCCTGTCTGAGCTCTGGAAGGCTGTCTTTATAGACTGTACCTGTAGGTTTCTCTGTTTTGTAGTTTCCAGTCAATTTAACCAATGGGATGCACCAAAAGACCAGAGGAAAGATAAAAGTAAATTTGCCAGGGGGCACCTGGGTGGCTCAGCCCATTAAGTGTCCACTCTTGATTTCAGCTCAAGTCATTATCTCAGTCTTGTGAGATCAAGCCCCATATTGGGCTTTAAGCTGGGTGTGGAGCCTTCTTAAGATTCTCTCTCCCCCTCTGCCCCTCCCCCCACCTCCACCCCCTCCCATCTTTCTCTCTTTCTCCCCCATTCCCCCCCCAACAAAAAGTAAGTTTGCCAGGGTTGGCTGTGATCCTTTAACAAAGATCACAGCTTCTATCAAGCAATCTTTTCCTACAGCAATTCTTAAATGGTTCTAGAAACTATCTTCTCCCCTTACCCCAGGAGTAAGTCTAGGAGTAGTGGGACAGCTCACCTCTGTTGCTAACCCTGGGATACAGCACCACCCCTTGTGGATATTCTTTAACAGGGCCCATACCTTTGTAAAGTGTCCTTTTTAAAACTCATTAATTATAAGTTTGAGCCTGCCTTCCATTTCCTGTTGGGACCCTAACTAATACAGGTGGGGACAGGAATATAATTAATGATCTATCACCTCTAGATCCTCAAAAATGAGCCTTAATAATTATTAGTAGATTTCAAGTAAATACTCTTTAGTCATATGTAAAAATAAAAGTTTTATTATTGGTTCATTGTTCTCCTATAAGTAGAAAATAAAAGACTTCATTTTTTAATCAGTCTGAGGCTCATCAGGAGAGCCCTAGGGCTCCATGAGACAATTGAAGGGCTGGAGCGAAATGCCAACATGTTCTCAGGGGAAATAGATGGAGCTCTTATTTCCTACCATCTGTCAGGGATGAATTGGAAGTAAAGAGGTAATGAAAACAGCCAATTTACTGTTTTTGGGAAATTAGGCAAGTCTCAACATTGATTTTATTAGGGCAAAAGGAATATTACTAAGTAGCAAATATCCATGAACACTTTTTTTTTATAGTTTTTTTTTTTAAGATTTTATTCATTTATTTGACAGAGAGAGCTCACAAATAGGCAGAGAGGCAGGCAGAGAGAGAGGGGGAAGCAGGCCCTCTGCTGAGCAGAGAGCCCGATGCAGGACTCGATTCCAGGACCCCGGGATCATGACCTGAGCCGAAGGCAGAGGCTTAACCCACTGAGCCACCCAGGCACCCTCCATGAATACTTTTATCTGAACATAATTCAACCGACTCTAACTCTAAAGCAGCGCAGTCCAATATGGTGGCAACTAGTCACGTGTGGCCGTTTAAATTTGAGTTCATTAAAATTAAATAAAATTTAAAGTTCAGCTCCTAGACACACTAGCCACATTGTAAGTGCTCAGTAGACACATGGGGCTAGTGGCTGCAGTGTTGGACAGCATGCGCTGAAATTTCCATCACTGAAGAACATTCTATTGGATAGCTCCGCTCCTAAGAATGAATCCTGCATTTCCTTAGGCTGTATTTTTTTAAATTACCATGTTTATTGAAATTTTGGGGCAATAAAATATCAGCTGCCAGGGAGATATATTACATTTGAGTATGTTATGTGGAGAAGTAAAAGAGTTCTATATTGAGATCCTTTAGAGGAGAGAAGACTTTATGACTTATTTCAGATGTTTTAAACAATGCATTATAAAATTTATCAAATTTATTAAAATAATGAAATAAGATATTCAATCAAATAAAATAATTCAATTATTGAATTAAATATGTGTGCTTTTCCCCTCAGATATGAGAATCAACATTACAGCAACTTAATTAATTTTGAAATTAATTCTTGGGGTGAAGATAAAATCTCGCAAGTCAGGTATAATATTTTCAGGATTAATCTTGTTTTAGCACATTGAAAGAGAAAGTACTTTTTAAATAAAAGCATGAAAATACATAAGTAACTGTATACAACACGCCCACTCCAAGATAAAGAAAAACTAACACTTTATTTAGGTACTTAGACCTGAAATCTATTTGAAAAAAATTGGGAAGTTAATCATTAAGCATTCCAGCCATAATAAGACCACTTATGAGGAAAAAAGGGGGAAAAATCCATGCAGAATTGGTAAAATATCTAGGATATTAGAATGGGTTGTACATGAATAAATCCAAACAAATATAAGCTTAGCTTAGAGGAGAGGTCTTTAAATTACTTTTATACATCTCAGTATGCATCCTTCATAGAGTTTGAGATTAAACCAGCTTGCAATTTTTACTTTTAAACTCAAACAGAGGAGCTAGAGTTTTCTTAGAAGGGCTGTCATCATGGTTGGGTTGTGCTACCTTCTCCTGGAAAATATGTTACATGCCAGACCACACGGGTGGCCACTGAAAGTGCACTATTGACTATTTTAAATTGACATGCTGTTTTCTGGCAGGAAAACAAAACCTAGGGACACAACAAAGAGGTAAACTGAGGTCATCTTGGACCTAAGTAGACTATGATCAGTCAGTATAGTAAGCTGCCAAGATTTCTTAAGCACTTTTTAAAAACTATGCTTCTTTTCCTTACTATAAAAATAGTTCATATTCATTGTAGACATGTTAGAAAACACAATTAAGCACATAAAAGTTATGAAAATGACCAATTTACCCTCCCTAGAGATAAACTCTATTAATAGTTTGGGATTATTTTTCCAGAATTTTTGTTTCCTTGGATAGAAAAATGTATTCATTTCAACACTTGAAGGTGTCAAGGTGAAAGGTTTTTTTTTTTTTAAGATTTTATTTATTTATTTATTTGTCAGATAGAGAGAGAGAGAGCGCAGGAGTGAGCACAGGCAGACAGAGGCAGAGGGAGAAGCAGGCTCACTGCTGAGCAAGGAGCCCGATGTGGGACTCGATCCCAGGACGCTGGGATCATGACCTGAGCCGAAGGCAGCCGCCCAACCAACTGAGCCACCCAGGCGTCCCAAGGTGAAAGTTTTAAGTTGAAACCTGCTTTCTTCATGTTGCAACATCTTGTATCATCAGAAATTTTTCAATTAGCAATAATCGCGCCTCGAATAAACCTCATTGGCTACACTGCCACTGCGCAAAGCTATTCAGAAATTTTTAAAACGTCATTTCCTCAAAGAGCAGGCAAAATTTTTCTGATCTGTGAGGCCATTCAACAGAGTTATGATTAACAGAGTTAAGTATTTCATTTTCCCAAGTCAATTAAGAACCCGATTCAGACTATTTGATCTAATGATTCCCGAAGCAGTCAGTTCTCAATTTTCTGTGGTCAGAAACAAATGAGAAAAAAAAAGTCCTCTGCTGGGATCCAGACAAACAGATGACAGATGCCCAATTATGGAATGAGTAAGTCCTGGGAATAAAAGGCATAGCATAGGGAACATAGTGATATTTTAATAGCACTGTATGCTGACAGATAGTAGCTGCACTTGAGTGAGCATAGTATGACTTGGAAACACCATTCTGAAACTGAAGAAAGGGGTTGGGCTTAGAAGGTAGATTTAGTGCAGTGTTTCCCTATTACTGCAGGACTTCACAGGGCCTTTAGTTTGGTAGTGTGTACTGCAAATCTCCAGGAATGAGAGGTATGTAGCATTTCTCAAACTTCTTTGAACACAGAACCCAGTGTTCCTGGGAAAATCATTCTGGAGACATTGGTGTGTTGGTGTCTTTGAAGGCTGGGCATGGATGAAATCCGCAGAGAAATAGCTTTGAGTGGGAAGGGCAGAGTGCTGAAGATGACCATTTGGAGAATCAAGATATGTCATGTCCAAAGAGTCTGAGGAGAACAAACAGTCCTTATTTTGATTCTTCCTTATTTTAATCTATCCCAGTGAAAAACTTTGCTGTTGTTATAGTGTCTTGGAACAAATGAAATCATGTCTTCAATTTCAAAATTTACTCAGCAATCTTATATGCTCTGACAGTTCCATCTCCATTCATACATTATAAAATTTCTCCTAACTCTTAGAAACTGAACCCCAAACTTAGACATACGCTAGAGAATACCAACATTTCAGAGGTGTCCTGCAGAAGAAGAGTCAGGAAAAAGACTTGTGGGAAAGAATCCCAGTGTCCAGGAAGGAGGCCCTGCTTAGAAACTGTCATAGTTAATTTAATGTTTCAATGTGGTTGGGCTCTGGTGCCCAGACATCTGGTCAAACACTAGTCTAGGTGTTGCTATGAAGGTATTCAGTAGACGTAATGAACATATACAGTCTACTGATGCTAAGTAAAGGAGATTACTTTTGATAGTGTGGGTGGACTTCATGCAGTCAGTTGAAGGCATTAAGAGGAAAGATGGAGGTTTCTTGAAGAATAGATTCTACCTCAGGACTCAAACACAGAAATTGTGCATGAGTCTCCAGCCTGCTGGACCATCCTACAAATTTCAGACTTGCTAGTCCCCACAATGAGCCAGTTCTTGAAAGTACATCTCTGTCTCTGTCTTTCCCTGACAGATCCAAAAGTTGAGCTGAGGAGAATATTCCAAAGAGTCCATGACCAACACTATCCACTGTCTGATGGTCTGATGCCCTAGAAGTATCAAGAAGCAATAGAAAGACCATCAAACTGAATGGATATTTCAACTCTCCCTACAGTATTACTGCCTTCTTGAGAAGTATTTCAATCTTTGAGAAATATTCCAAATCAATATCACCACCTCCACAAGTTGATCACTGTCACTCCTCATTCTTATTGAAATGTTGCACTCACGTATGAGTCCCTGACAGAATTTATAGTTCTTTGCGATGCTGATAGTTCCTTATATGGAACCCAGTGTGGTCAAGGAATGTTAAGACTCGATCTTCTCTTTCATTGCCTGTAACTGTGAGACATAAAGCCTTATCATTTCCTCCTTCTTGTTCAGATGTGTCTTTTTTTTCTTTTTAGTTCTTGTTGGCATCACTGCAGCCCACCTTCTTTTCACCTCTAGTCTTTTCTTTTTTTTTTTAAAGATTTTATTTATTCATTTGACAGACAGAGATCACAAGCAGGCAGAGAGGCAGGCAGAGAGAGAGGAGGAAGCAGGCTCCCTGCCAAGCAGAGAGCCCAGTGTGGGACTTGATCCCAGGACCCTGGGATCATGACCCGAGCCAAAGGCAGAGGCCCAACCCACTGAGCCACCCAGACACCCCCACCTCTAGTCTTAGGAGCTTTGAGTCTAAGCAAGATTGGTGGCAGTGTGCATGAAAGCAAGGAACTGGGAAGCCTCCTGGAGAAGAACTCATTCTAAGAGAGGTGATAGGCACTTGGTGTGGGTCAGTGACAGCCTCTCGGGCTCAGAAGGAAGGAGTTCTTAGTACGGTTTGGTGTGCTTCTCTCCCTGCCTCCCACTCCAACATCATACATGTGTCTGAGTCCTTGGGAGAGACAAAGACTGAAAAGCCTTTACCACAACACTTTTGAGACTCTGAAAATCCAAAGCAGATCTCAACTTTGGGAAAACACAGCAGAATAACATAAAAGGATACATGAAAGCTCTGCCCGCTTTATTACAGAATGTGAAAGCTTAGCATTTGTGAATTTCAGGCATTGAAGTCCTGATAAATTTTTTTGTCTGGAAAAAAATCTATAAAAGCCCAAATTTGTAGAACTTGTTGATTTTTGCTGTGCAAACATCCTTACTATTGCCAACTTCAAGCTATCTATGTGATGTCATTAAGCACAGAGTTTGGAATAAATAGATATAGCACGTCATTAAGTAATGTTTTCACCATAAAGGTACGATAGGTACAAGTAAACCTTAAGAACATAGATCATAGCAAAATCGGGGTGCTTGGGTGGTGCAGTCGGTTAAGTGTCTGACTCAGTTTCAGCTCAGGTCACTATCTCAAGGTTCTGGCATTAAGCCCCTTGTCAGGCTCTGTGCTCAGTGTGGAGTCTGCTTGAGACTCTCTCTCTCCCTCTCCCTCTGCCCCTCCTGCCCTTGCCGTCTCTCTCTAAAATAAAATAAAATATTTAAAGGAAATAACATAGATCATTGTGGAATAATTAAGAATTGACACATTTAGAGCATTTATTGCTTTTGTTGTCAATAATTTAATAGCAAGTTTATGTAATTTAGTTTTTCATAATGTCTGTGTGTAACAACCGCAGGCAGAATTCCTGAACGTCACAAACAGCTTGTGTCAGCAGTCTTCCCAGCAACAGCACACCACTGACTTAGGGCCCCGGAGGACAGTGCACTTGGGGACCACGGGTCCGGAGTATCAGCAGCACCCCCGGTTGTGCACTGACTCATATTTATTGACCTTAACTCAAAACACTGCCAAGCAAGGTCAGCTGCCAGAGGTCCACAGTTCTTCATCTGTGTGACTGTGGGCTTCCTTAGCTCTACTCGATGACAGAATGCAAGGGCAGAGTGGGCTCTAGGAAATCTTCTTGGCAGTTCATGGGCAATTCCTCCTCCTTGCTGATCTAAATTCTATCTGAATGCCTCTATTGCCCAGGATGCCTAGTGAACTTTGTTCTTGTCTCCCAAATTCCTCAGGCTGTTGTTTGCCTGTTTTTATACCTTGCCATCTTATTTTTCCAGAATGAAGTTTTTAATTGTGTATTTTTTCCATATAAAAGAAAGCAATGGTGTATTTCTTTTGGGGAAAATATAGTTTAAAAACATATATGTAAAACAAACCTACCTGTTAGGGGCACCTGGGTGGCTCAGTGGGTTAAGCCTCTGCCTTCAGCTCAGGTCATGATCTCAGGATCCTGGGATCCAGCCCTGCTTCGGGCTCCTTGCTCAGCGGGGAGCCTGCTTTCCCCCTCTCTCTGCCTGCCTCTCTGCCTACTTGCGATCTCTCTCTCTATCAAATAAATAAATAAAATATTTAAAAACAAAACCAAAAACAAACGTACCTGTTAAAGGTGAAACACTGTTGTGAAATCACCCTTGTTTTCCCAGGTGTCTCCAGGGCACTGGATTTGCCTCACTATTGGAGGCCATCTTGAAGACAGTTCTTCTTTTCTTTTTTTAATTTAAAAATTTTTTATCTTATTTTATTTTATTTCTTCTCAGTGCTCCAAAATTCATTGTTTATGTACCACACCCATTGAGGACAGGTCTTAAATGGGTTGGCTTTTTTATGTCGGGGCGGGGGGTGGGTCAGAGCAGAGAGCTTCACAGCTCCTTTTTATTTCAGTATCATTTAGAGTAATGAGAGGTTATACCCCTCATCCCACTCTGATAGGCTCCCCGTTCCTTCTACTCTTTCAATCTCTTAATTCACTTGAGGTCTTTATCCAGGAGTTGGAGGAGGGACCACTTGAGAAAGGGCAACTCTGTAGCATTTTTCTATAGTGTCTCTCTCTTCTCTACAACCATCAGAACTGCCTTTTCTAGGTCCTAACCCCAGCCCACAAAGAGGCTTTGTTGTCTGTCTGTGATCACACTTACCTGACCAGCAGGGCAGTCCTCAGTTTGGGGGAGAAAGGATGGCCCTTATACTTCTTATTATGTTTCCTTCCATGCTCCCTAACACTCACATTTGTGTTTGGCTTGCCCAGGAGAATTTTTCACTTTAAAAGAAGAATCCTGAATGCACCAAATCCCGTAATACTACTTTCTTTTCTAACAAGAAAGAGTACAGAGTGAACACACGCACAGTGATTAAAGATTGCCACGGCCACAGTTCCCTGGAGTGAAACACGAGGTCCTCCCTTGGCAGCACCGTCCACCAGGAAGGATCTTTGTGGACATGCTGTGTCACTTGCTTCAGTTCCTGTCTGAGCCAGGATTGGACTGGCATGTTGCCTTGTTGAAATTGGCTCCGCACCTTGTTTAAGTGGGCACCCCGCCATACTAATTGATGGGTATGAGTGCAGACATGCTAGAGGACCAGTATGCACATCAGATCTGGGGAGGAGAAGGATTTCAGCCCAGAAATATCAAAACAGTCAGTTGTGCTGAGTTCCTGAGCCAGGGACAGAGAGAAGATGGTATCAGTGTCACTTCTGCAACTCGGAGTTGGATTTATTTTTAAATGCCCCAAATAGCTGAAACAACAAAGAAGGTATGGGTCTGAGGAGGAGCAGGAAGGGGCAAAGTTATTGACTTTCAAAAGAAATCGCTACTATCTGCCAACTAGGGTACAAGAACTTTTTTCATCCAAGCAGTTCCTTCATTAGAGTAACTCTTCAAGCTGAGTAACTCAGGCAGCCATCGAAATCAGAGTCATGGTCTCCCCAGGTTAATCACTGTGGGGAATGCTGAGGGTCGATGCAGGTAACCCCTCCCTACCTGGGGAAGGAGTCTTTCTGCTTGCCCTTGATGCTCCAGCTGCCCCATAGGATCTGGCAGGCCAGTGATCAAGAGCAGAGTTATAGCCCGGCATCCGCTTGTCAGTTGCATATGTGCTACAGAAGAATCCCTCCATTAAAAGGGCAGCGTAGTAACAACCCAATTTGGGGGCAGAAGGGAGAAATGTGACGGTATGAACATGAGGAAGACTTTGGAGAAGGTTCTGAATGTATGTTAGCACAGGACTCCAGGGTTCCCTCTGTGGCTGGCAGTGACCTGCACCAAACAGCCTGGTGACAAACAGCACAGGAGAAAATTAAGGTGAGGGACCCCAACATTTAATAACAGAGAGAATGGGTCATTAAGATGTAGGACCTGCTTGCTAAGGGATTATCTCACAGGGGATGAAATTTGTACCTCAAAGTATCCCTATGTCCCAGTGTAATATACAAAATATAAATATAAGGCAAATATAAAGAAACTTTGGTTGAACTTCAAGAAGTATCTGTTTGAAGATTTTAAAAGCTCACTCTTTGAGTTGTTGCATCATTATTTGAATGAATTAACAACCTTCTAGAATATGGATCTATCATTTCAGCCTCCCTCAGCTTCTGAGCTGACTCTATTTTATTAACAATTACATTTCTGCCAAATAGGGACTAAAAGAAGCCATTGCTCCAAGAGCAATTTTATGTC
This sequence comes from Taxidea taxus jeffersonii, assembly GCA_003697995.1. Taxonomy (NCBI): domain Eukaryota; kingdom Metazoa; phylum Chordata; class Mammalia; order Carnivora; family Mustelidae; genus Taxidea; species Taxidea taxus. Next base: position 15,726 of record ML101664.1, read on the forward strand.
CTCTCTCCCTTCCTGACTGTAAAAGTGCCTCATGGTTTTCTAATATTTAACTTATAAAGACAAGATAAAAAAATTATAGCAGTAAAGTAAATGTGATCATGTAAATGTGATCATGTTTAGCTCACTTTTAGTTTTTCCCTACTTTTTTTGTCTTTGTGTATCCTTTTTAAAAAGTCAGCCTAAAAGGAACAAAATCATGGTGAGGTGGTAGGGAACCAAATCAAAAGCTTCTTAGTCTCAACTAAATTAAAGTTATTGGAAATAAGTTTATTTTGGTTTTACCAAAAGGCCATGAGTTTTCACTTCAAACCAGTGGAAGGCATTGAATTCAGAAACAAGCCAAAAGAAAACTCTTTGTATTACACTGGGACAAAGACTGAAAGAACAGAGGGAAGTTGATTGGGTGGCTTTTATTGAAAGGTAAGTAAAATCATTCAAGGTTAATTGTTCCATTTCTAATGTCTTCTCATGTTAGATTTGTCTTAAGCTTCTCGCATAGAAATGTGTGTTCATAATTCCCAGTAGTACTCATTAGAATAACTTATTCATGTGGCTATTTCCTTATCTTTGATTCAAATCACATAAATTTTGGTAAGTCCAGTCAACTTTCTAAACTGTCTGTCGGTGAGTATCTCTCCACACAAATAGCACTCTTCACAAGGAGCTTTGAAAAGTTCTAGCTTGGTGGGAGTGAATTTTTCAAGCATTTTCTCTTTGTAGCTAATTAAAGGTCAGAGGAAGAAAGCAGGTCATTTTCCTCCTCGGTTTTCCGCATGTAATTTGTTAATTTATCCTGCCTAATAACCTTTAAAATCCTAATTCCTCAATTACTTCTGACATTCCAAACACTGCTCAGACATAGCATGCCTGCCCAGCTTTTCCTTTTATGGTTTCTGCTTCTGAAATAGGTGGGACATGATTGATTGATTACTCATTCAGTTCTGAATGTTTTCCTCCACGATTGTGACTTCGAAGACATTCAACAACCAATTCTGTGCAAAGTAAGAAATGACTTCTTTTGCCCCGAAGGCATTGTTCCCCAGGGTGCTCAACTCAGTTCCCAGGTCAGGTGCACCATCTGCAGGCACACCCGGTTGGAGGCTCACCTAGTCCCATCACCTAGTCCCATCCGTGCATTGCCCAGCCTGTCCTGACCCAGTGGTAGCCCAGGCCACCAGCTGGTGGGGGCTGTGATTTGCCTTGCTGTAGCCATAGTCCTTCTAGAATACCCAAAGCGAGTCTCTGGTACCTGAGACCCATGAGCGACCCCCTCCCTGTCTTAGTTTTCTGGGGCTCCCATAACAAAGTATCATAAACTGGGTACCTTAAACCAACAGATATTTATTCTCTCCAGCTCTGGAAGCTAGAAGACCAAAATCAAGGTGTCGACTGGACCATCCTCCCTCTGAAACCTGGAGGGGAAGGACCTTTCCTTGCCTCTTCCAGAGACATTCCTTGGCTTGTGGCAGAATCACTCCAATCTTCATACGCGACTCTCTTTAGTTCTCTTCCCATACTCATCTGTGCATGCCTGTGTTTACATTCAAATTTCCCCTTTTTATAAATCACACTGTATTAGGGCTCACCCCAATGACCTCACTTTAGCTTTACTACAACTGCAAAGACCCTATGACCAAATAAGGTCATATTCTGAGGTACTGGGCATTACGACTTCAACATATCTTTTGGAGGGGCACAATTCAACCCATAACACTTCTTCTTGACCTTTCACCATGCTGGCCAAATTCATCTGTTTTTACTCTGCAAATATGCTTATTTGAGTACCTACTATGTGCCACATACTAATGAGGCACGACAGATAGAGCAGTGCAGAGGACCAAGGAGGGCATTGAGGAGAGAGGGGAGAGAAGGGGAAGTTTTGTGTGGCTGGGTACTGCCTGGTCTCCCCATCCAGCCTGCTAGCCCTCTGCCGGGACTGGCCCAGGTAAAAGCTTCCCCCTGCCCACCTGCTATTCTGATACCTGCTGCTCACTCACCTGACTACACCCTGGATTCCCTGGCCACCACCCAGAAATCCAGAAAGGATCCTGATGGTCTGGGTCTCAACTGACGCCACCTGCTAATGTGAAGTGTGGACTTCTGCTCGGATCCTGAACTCATGCCCTGCCTCTGAGATCAGAACTAGTTTTTATGCCTGAGTTTAATTCCTCCGCAGCCCTCACTACATTTAGCCTCAGCTTCTTCTGCTTTCCCACCCCCTCCTTTTTTAAAAAAATCTATTTGTTTGAGAGAGAGAGAGCATGCACGCATGTGCAGGAGGGGCAGAAGGGGAGAGGATTTCAAGCAGACTCCCTGCTGAGTGTGGAGCCCGTGGCACTGGGCTTGATCTCATGACCTTGAGATCACAACCTGAGCTAAAACCAAGAGTTGGACACTCAGCCAACTGAGACACCCAGGTGCCTCTGGCCCACCTTTTGGTTGGAGCCCCCAACCAACTGTGTTTCTGATCTCCAGACTGAATGAATTACTTTCATCAGAGCACCCCAGTCTACGGCTCTATTCGTTGTGACGGAAAATGATCTGATACAGCCTGACTTCATTGTGATTCACGGGACCCTCAGCAGTGTCAGAGGACACTTCTTTTTAAGAAGGAACATAAGACTTGTATCTTGGACCTAGTCTGGACTGAGAAAGAGCTTCCAAAGCCCCTGTCTGGAGGTACCGAGTAGGTCTCCACTCCTTGGGCTAGCTGACTCTCAGAATCAGAACAGGACATTTCTGGCATAACTTAGATCTAGACACTGATCCCAGCAAGTGAGGGAGGGGTTTCATCTTCCAGGAGGCTCAGAGCTCATTTGAGAGAGTCCAATTCTCAAAGTTCAGAGAAGCCAAAAGGTTTGTTCCTTAAAGGATTATCTCTTAACTAAATGAGAGAGATATGGCATTAAATCCAACCCTCTAGTCAAAATATTTCCCACTTCATGACTAGGTTTGGGAAAAGCAGTTATTTTACTGACGTAGACTCCTCATTTAAATGAAACAATAATTACAAAGAGCAGAGATTTCTTGGCGGAGCCCACTGTCGGTTGAGCACCTTCTCCAAGGGAGAGGCTTGACAGATATGATCTGTGGTCCTCATTTCATCCTGTGAGTGGACTGCTTGTCTCCCCCATTTTCTCCTTCTCTTGCGAAATGCTTCTCCTCCAACCATAATGATGCGGTTCTATTGAGCCACAAAGAGGTCAAAAGTCTTCTGAGATTCTAGAATTTGAGACAGAGATCATGAGGCAGGTATTCTCTGGAGATAGCCACATAGGAGTAAGAGATCAGCCATAGAGGAAGCTGGACTCTAAGAAGAGTGAATGAAGCACAGGGGGAGACAGCCCTGCCTTTCTCCTGGTTTAGTCTTTATTGTTTCTTATGAGATACCACAGAAGTTTTCCTTTGTTTGTCACCTCATTTGAATCGCCTTTTAATTATAATCTAGAGTACTCATAGGAGCCTATTGTCCCATTTTACAGATGAGGAAACTGAGTCTGGAGAAGTTAAAAAATTTGCATAAGGTCATATGGCCAGTAAGTGGTAGGGGCAAGATTTTGATCTGGGTCTGGGAGACAGGTCTGTGGGAGACTCCAGAATGTTCCACACCCTATTCATTTCTTGTAGCTGTTAGATCCAGCTATATGTTATTTCTATGAAACATACTTAAAGGAAGCTGTCACTGGCTGAACATAAAAATGGGCAAAGATATACCAGCCAAATTTAAATCAAATGGCAAGTAAAAAATTTTGTCAAATATATAGATTGTAACACAGAAATCATTAGGATAATGTGAGATGTTTTATATTGATTTTAAAATACAATATAAAAAAGATAAAATCACCAAGAACTATTTTATACCTAATAATAGTGAACAAAATTTATATAACCCCCCAAAACTTAGGAATAGAAGGATTGTCAAACCCACAATCACAATGGGAGACTCATACTTCTTAAAATTTGGCAGGTCAAGCAGTTAAAACCTATAACACTATAGAGAATTTGAATCACAACAATTAATCGGCTAGCCAAGATACAAAACTACACATTCTTTTCAAATCCCCATGGAACATTTAAAATTTTTATTATGTAGCAGGCCATGAAGAAAATCTCAATAAAGTTTAAATATATACAGCCACATTCTCCAATCATTATGCAAGAAAACTAGATATTAAGAACAAAATATATCCAAAGTAAATCTAACTGCTTGGGGGAAAATACAATTTTAGTCATTCTTAAAAATAAAAGCAAACTATTCAGAATGAGGTACATCGACATGTGTGGCATAAATACATCTCCAAATTAAATTAAAATAACAAAGGTCATAAAACAGTTTATAAGCCAATTTAATTTTTATATATTTAAAAGGATAGTTACATATATGATATTAAATACATAAATAGCTTTTCTGGAAAAATGCACAGAAAACTGTTGACATTGGCTATCTTAAGAGAGAGGGCATAGGGATCAGGGGCAGAGAGGGAACATTATAGAGAAATTAAATCACCCACAATTGTCAAGCTTTCCAAAATACAAAATTACACATTCTCTCCAAGTCTATAGTGAATATATTTTAAAGTTTATTATGCAGCAAGCTATGAAGAAAACTTCAATAAATTCCAAATACTATATATAGACTACATTCTTTACATGAAGTGAACATAACTTAGGCAAAGGTTAACAAAGATTGTACATAAAGGAAAACTATAGACCAAATTTTCTTACCAATATCAATTAAAATAGAGTAAATAAGATATTAAAAACAAAATCCAGCAGCATACTGAAATAATAATATATCATGACTAAATGGAGAGGGAATATTTCTTTCAAGAACATAGGAAAATTCAAATATTACAAAATCTTTAATTTCTCATATTACCACATACACAGAGAAAAACCATATGATTATTTCTACAGATGCTCAAAAGCATTTGATAAAAATATATTTATTATTATATTATTATTATTTTAAAAAATATTTTTATTTATTTATTTGAGAGAGAGAGTGAGAGAGAGCATGAGAGGGGAGAGGGTCAGAGGGAGAAGCAGACTTCCTGCTAAGCAGGGAGCATGACGTGGGACTCGATCCCAGGACTCCAGGATCATGACCTGAGCCAAAGACAGTTGCTTAACCAACTGAGCCACCCAGGCACCCCTATATTGTTATTATTATATATTAATCCATTCAAATATATTATAGGCAAAATTCTTGACAAAATAAAGCTAGATGGATAATTTTTCACGATTATTTATTTGTGTATCTGTAGATATCGATATAAGTATAGATGCCTTTTTTCCAAAAACAAGGACAAGACTCAATTATTCGAACTGAATTGGGAATGCTAAGGTTTACCAGTTGGCTAGGAGACCACATTAGAAGCACAATCAACTTGTGCCCCACCCCCCGCCCCCAGAGGTAAGTTTCTCCTGGGGTCCCTGAAAATTATAAACAAAAATTTCTTTCCAGGGCACCATATGCATCCCAAGACTATACTTTTTGTGTGGAATCCAGGCATTAACTTGCCTCTCAACTCAAAATATGGTGACCTGCACTTTGTTGAAGGATGTGTCACAGGAGACATTTAAGGGTGTAAGAAAACACCATGTGTAGATCATGTAGCCTTCAGATGACTGTGGAGACCTCTTCAAAATGAGACTTTTCTTGGTTACTTGGGGTTGCTTTCCACATAGGTATCTTGTTATTTATGCACACTTATCAAGCAATTATCACTATGATAGGAAATGGGGATCATTTAATTAGAAAAGGTAGCATAAAATTAGTCTTTTACTTTAGCTAACATGATCAATGATACCACTGGAGCCCTGGAAGACATTTAGGTCAGCCTCAACTCACTGACCAATCTTGTTACAAATGATAGAATTGCTCTCAACTTTCTCCTCATGGGCCATGGTGGAATCTGTGCAATCAATACTATATCCTGCTGTACCTGGAGTGATGCCATGGCCAAAAGGAAAGATCAAAGCAGAAACTTAAGGAAAAAGCCACCTGGCTTTCTAAAGTAGACCCTTACGGTTTATGAGATTTGTTAGGTTCCTTGGTCCAGAACCCAGAGAGGGCATGGTTGTGGTCAGTACTACAGGTTTTCCCTCATCCTGCTGCTTGGAATCTTATTAATCATAGCCCTAATTGTGGTGGCCTCATGATAACCTCCTAAGTGCTACATGAGACAGATTCAGTGGAGCTGGTTCCAGCCTTTATCATTCAGATTACTCAGAGTAGCCACGAAGTGACATGCTAATAGAAAAATTCTCCAGAAGTCAAGACAGTATAACACAAGGGGTGGATATTGTTGAGAGGCCATTGTCTATTGATCTGCCACATTTCTGTAGAATTGTCTACTGATCATTGTCTACTGATCTGCCACATTTCTGCCTTGAAAGCAAATATTAACTGCTCTTAATTCCAGACTATCTTTTCAAAGATGTTTGTGTAGCACAAACTTAAAGACATGTCTCCTTTCAGAGCAAAGTGTAGGTTTGCTTACAGCTTTGGACAGTAAAGATGATACCTCTCCCTGTAGCAAAGATCAGGCATGCTTACTGCTTAAAATAAAAGATTTAAGTTCCATAAGCTCAGGGTTCCTATCTTGTAATGCAACCATTGCATGGACAGGCATCTATCTGCATCACACTCATAAGATTTGGGAGCAAGGATAATTGGCAAACTATGCTGATGTTCATACTTGTTGCTGTGCTGGGAGTAATAAAGTTCTTTGTCTCTGACCTAAGAGTCTCATGTCTTCTGCCAGCATTCATGCAACTGTGGCAGACCAACTTGTTACCTTGCAAGTAGGGTAAGACCTCATACTCATACAACTTGGCAATAATAGAAAATAAAGACTGACTTATCTAGGCCAGCTCGCAGAGAAAACTGTTTCTTAAATGAAAATACTGTGGCTTCTTGTCACATAAGACCTGAAGTTGTCTTAATATCCCTTGGACCTAGAGGCATTGTGAAAATCTTCCAAAGTACCCTCCAAAAATGACCTCCAGGCCCGCACATTCCAATCTAGAGTCTTCCATTCTAATTTCTAAGACTTCCTTAAGTTCTACCTTTGAACCTACTTGACAAAAGTCTTTCTTTATCTAATACATAAAACTTCTCTCCAGGGATATCAGACCATCTTGCAAAAATGTGATATTGGTTTCTTCATTTTTCTTCTGGGGATTTCAATAGTTCCAAGTCCCTAGAAATAAAATTCTCACATAATTCACTTATTTACTCATTTATTCATTTATGAAATATTTCTAATACCATGTACACAAGTGCTCAATCACTACTTATTGAATAAAAAAAATCCTAATCTACCAAGGAAACAGCCCTCAATCAAATCAATACTCAAATGACGTATAATTACAAGCTGTGAAAAGTGCTGTGAAGGAAAAGTACTAAGGAAAAGGACAGCATTACCAGTAATATAGAAAGTGACACTGAAACTGGGAATTGAAGGAAGAAGAGGAGGAATTAACTGGACAAAGGATGGTGAAAAGCAGTATATTTCAGGTGGACGGAAGAATGTTGGCCCACTTTTCTTGTTCTCTTCCTTTTTCCAGATCATACTTGATTGCCAACTAGAAAGGTTGGCTTTTCCTTTCAAAAGACCCCATCCCTCCCTCCCTACTTCCCACCCCATTCTCAAGTGGAATTAGTGTGTCCAAACTCACCATTATCTAAACGACCTCAATGGCAGGTACCATTTTTTCTGCTTCACCAGTCCCTTCACTGACCTTGAACAGGTTTCCCATCTCAGCAGTCTTCAACCAAGCACTTGCTCACTGAGGTGGCACATCCCACTCTCTGATTTGCATACCCTGAGCCCAAATCCTCATGCAACTTTTACTGGTTACCACTTCTGTATACATCCCCAATTCTCATTGGTCTCTTATCCCTCAAGTGACTTTAAGACACAAGAGTTGCATTAAGCTTTATGATACAACATATCTTAAAGAGATGACAGAAATAATAGAACTAGAAAAATAGAATGCCAACTCCTTCTGGGGTCATTTGTGAGCACAGCAAATTCTTGTACTAATTGACCTGGCATTTTCCTGAGCAAAGTAAATGGAAAGTTACCAGCCACAAAGAAATACCTAGTGGCCAATGGTAGACTTCATTTATTATAGTGAATACTGCTTCCTTTAATCATATTAAGGTAGTTGCTGTCTCCCCAGACAAGTGTTGGCATTGCAGAACAGTTCTTACTGACCACTCTATAACAAAGCATAGAAATGTCTGTGTTTTAACCATCCTCCTGAATCATTCAGATCAGAAGAGGGATGTGCCTTTGAGTGGAGGAAATATGTGATTGACATTGAGTGTGATGTTAGCCTATCTCACATTCAAGCTTTGCTATGGGGCTGGGGAAAGCACCAGTTCTGGTCCATGTCAGCCAAATTGTTGTCAATAATAAGATAAATCCACGACAGGGAAAGAATTGCTGTCTACTACAGAAAACTGCTTCTTGTTAGTGACATTACTTTGCTCTTCTCTGACCTGCTTCTTGGGGTGATGAATAATATGACAGGCTTTTTGTGTGCTTGTCCAATAAAATTTATAGTTCCTTGCAGTGAAATGAAACTAGGTATTGAAGCTGTGTAAAATGTGAAGCTGATATTTTCTTAGATATTAACTTGAGTTAAGCCTGTTATGACGCTATTTTGGTTGGGGAAAAAAATAAGAGTATTTGATGGTTTTTTGGAGATAGGACTTCTGAGTCTCTGTAGTATTTTCACTTCACCCAGGCTTTCTCTCTCCAAATTATAAGTTCAACACTAAAGACAAGAAGTCATGATTATTTGAGAAGCTCTTGTCTGGGGAGTTTTTATTTTAAATTCCATCCATCTTTAGTTTCTAAATTGCAAACAAAATAAGTGCTAATGTGAGTGATGATTGAAAGAAGATTTCATTGCACATTCTCTTAAGCTTAACACGAAACAAGAGTCCAACAGATAAGGAGTGTCTGTGGGTATAATAGGAAATAGCGGCAAAACTCATTTGTTATTGAAAAGACAATCAATAAAGTCTTCTCCAAAAAACTAAATGAGGGGAACAAAGTTTCTTCTTTTTGAGTTGAATAAATAAGGAGAGAATCTTACAGAATTTAAGAGGGATGAATCCAAAGATTGATAGCAGCTGGCTGTGGTAGGCACTGGGAGAGAAATCCAAACACGAGCTCTCCTCGCTCACACCTGGCGGAGCTCTGTGGTCTGTGAGGAGACTGAGGAGACTGAGGAGTCTGCAGATTGAGCGCTGCGACTCAGAACTCAAACCATCTGTGCCAAGCATGTCTGTGAGGAGCCTTCCATGTGAGAAAACACGGTCCCCAAGTTCAGGTTAATTTTTTAATAAGGGGTGGGAAGGAGGGAGGGAGAAAAAAGCAAGTAGTTTATCATTGTACACAGGAGCCAGCCCAGTCAGGAGCTAACCAAGTATCCCACTAAATTGAGTTCCATGGCGTTCTCATAATATGGCGCTCACCGCTGGCAAATTTATTGGTGGGGTTAGGAGCCACTGTGTTCTTTTGCTCCATAACCCTACTCATACCATACACCAAGGGCATCCACTGTGAGGAGAGCCTTCCATCGATAATTAGAAAAAGGGGAACAGGAAGTATACTAACACTGGCAGCCTTCCAAAGCACCTTCCTCTCCATCGAAACTTTCTAGTGTATCTGCCAACTTGAAATAACTAGAAGTTTTCCCCTTAGTTCTTCAAAGTGTTAAAACCAAAAGGGCAAAATAAATTGTCTGGTGCCTACTGGCTACCCGTTGCCCGCCACAACGATAGCCTCTTCTGAGAGATCACGGTGCACAGGTCGATGGGGTCGCATCCTGTGATGTCACAGCGACAGCCACAGCTGATTGGACTCGGGATCGGTGTTTGTGAGCCAATGAGAACTTGGCTAGAGGCCTATGAGGGAGTCTGGTACAAGAGTTCAGTCACAAAGGGAGGTTAGGTTAAGAGTTGAGCGCAGGGTGGTGGGGTTACATTATATGTTTAAATAAAAAAGCTTAATAAAAAAATAATAAGAAACTAAAAAAAAAAAAAAAAGAGTTGAGCGCAACCAGAAGCTCTTTGAGACATTGATTCTGAGAGAGCGGGCTGGAGAGGCCAAGACAGACAGACAGACAGACACACACACGTAAGTAAAAAGTGTCTGGTAGAAGCTTTGAGTAAACCAAAATTAGGAGATTAAAAAGTAGTTATTCAAGGGGCGCATGGGTGGAACAGTCGGTTAAGCCTGTGACTCTTGGTTTCAGCTCCTGTCTGATCTCAAGTTGGTGAGAAGCACTGCTTCCCAGGGCTCTGTGCTGAGCACAAGTCCACTTGAGTTTCTCTCCCTCTGCCCCTCCCTACCACGCACTCTGTTTCTCTCTGTCTCTGTCTCCCTCTTTCTCTCTCAGATAAATACATCTTTCAAAAACAGTTATTCGATTATTCAATAGTAGTAACAAGAGCAGAAACAGAAGTCAGGAAAGGGTAGAGAATTAGTTCTAGAACATTCAAAAAAGTAAGTGGAGATAAACAGTAGAAGACCTGAATCATGAACATGGCCAGCTGCCAGAGGTAACTGTCAAGTTATAGGCAGACCTACTATAAGAGCTCTCACTGCAACCAGAAGAGCAGTCGGGTTTTATGTTTCCTTCTCTAGGCCTTAGCTTGGGTTATTTTTACCTCTTCTGGGTTTTCTTCTTCTCTTTTGTAATCTTGCAATAAGCCCTGTTAACTGAGATAATAGACTGTTCTGTATTCCTCGCATCTTGTAAGAACCTAGGAATTCTTCAGGTCACTTTGTAAATGGCTCAGAGAAACACACTCAAATGGAATAAAATTCAAAATTCCTAGATTGTACTTGTTTTAATAAGCAGGGACTACAGTATGTTCCAACCTGCTATTCCCTTTGAAGAAAGTGTTCCAATATGCCTAGGACTCTAACACTCCTGGAAACTTCATTGAAGTGGTGGGCCCCTTCCTTTCTTTTCATGGGACATACTTCCTTCTTTCTTGCATACATGTATCTTACCAAGCAAGGCATCCAGGAGTCCCCTTCATTTCAGTTCTTCAACTTCATTCAGCATGATATCATGGCTGGAGGGGGCCACTATGATATCGCATGGGATAATGAGATGTTGAGGTCCTTGTGTACTGTATTGTGGCATGGAACCTAAAAACTGACATAACCCTGAGGCAAAATAGTGAAGTTGCTCTACTAGTCCCAGCAAATGAAGGTAAACTGGACTGTTTTCTCTGCTTAGTGGCATAGATCAGGGGTCAATAAAGTAGAGTCTGAAGGTAAAATCTGGTTCATTGTCTTTTTTTATTTTATTAGCAGAATTTATTTTTTAGAATAATTTTAGATTTACAGAAAAATTTATCAGATAGTACAGAGAGTTCCCATTTAACTCTCCCCCAACAGTTTCTTCTATCATTAACATCCTGTATTCGTATGATACACTTGTTACAGTTAATGACCAATATTAGCATACAATCACTAAATAAAGCCCATAGTTTCTCCAGACTTCCTGAATTTTTACCTAAAGTTCTTTTTTTCTGTCCCAGGACCCCAGAATACCTCATTACGCTTAGTTGTCCGATGTTCTTGGGTTGCTCATGGCTGTTGACAGTTTCTCAAACTTTCCTTGTTTTTGATGACCTTGACAGTTTAAAGAAATAGTGGTCAGGAATGTTATAGAATGTGTTTCTATTGGAATTTGGTCATCTTCTTGTGATTAGACTGGGGTTTTGGATTTGGAGGAAGAATATTGCAGAGTTAAAGTGCCATTTTCATCACATTTATATCAAGGTACATATTATCATTCTGATTTATGAGTGTTGATGTTACTTCAATCACCCAGCTGAAGCAGTGTTTGTCAGGTTTCTCTATTGTGAAATTACTTTTTCCTGTCGTTCCATACTGTACTCTTTGGAAAGAAGTCGCTATGCTCAGCCCACAGTTAAAGAATGGGGAGTTGTGCTCCTCCTCCCTTAAGGAATTTTTCTGCATGAGACATTTGTCTCTTTTTCCCATTTACTAATTTATTCAGTCTTTTATTTGTTATCAGTATGGGTTCATGGATATTTACCTTATACTTTGGATTATAATCCAATAGTACTTTATTTTGTTATTCAAATTGTTTCAATTTGGCCATTGGGAGCTCTTTTAGTTGGCTCTTTTGACATATCCCCACCAATGTGATTTTTTTTAACACTTTACTTTTGGTTCATTTTGTGTATTTTTTGCTCCAGTCTTAGACATTTCTTCAGGAAGAAATGTTCTTTTTCTTGGTGAATATGTTATAAACCGAGATCTGGGCACTAGATGTGCCTGTTGCTACCAGGAAACTTACTGCCTATTTTTCTAAATAAAATTTTATTGGAACACAGCCACGTCTGTTTGTTTATGCTCAGTCTGTGGATGCATTTTTGCTTCAGTTACAGAACTGAATAGTTACAACAGAGGCCATATGACCTGCAAAGCTTGTATTACATTATTATATATTATATTATGTATGATATATAATATATTTATAATATAGCAGTATGTTATTTATGATATAATATATTAATTATATATGATCTGTCCGTGTACAGAAAAAGCTTGCCAATCCCTAGATTAGAGAAAAAAGAATAAACTTAACTAGTAACTGCACACATAGACTCTAGTAATTTCCCCACGTAGGGAAGGAGACGACATCTAGAGCAGAAGCTGCAATTAGAGTCATCATCTCATTGAGTTTACAGTAATCCACTGGGCTCTCGGAGATCCATTCATGTTCTATTCCTTTAAAACCAGAAAGTTACATGGAGACACTAAACCACTATCTGCTTCCAACATATAATTATGTCATTAGTCTTAGCAGTCTCCTCATAACTGTTAGAATGGCTTGGTTAACTCTTTTTGGGTAGGACCTAGAGGAAACCCTAGAACACCACCCCCCACCAAGATAAGGACAAATTCTTCTTTAATTTAAATGTATGTTCTCCCCCTCATTGACTTAGTACTCCAGAATCCATTCCCCAATAATATTCCAAAAATACTTTTGATAATATAAAGTAAGGGAAGAAATTGACTCTTTTGTTTTATAAAGCCTCTTGCTTTGATATTTGACTTTGTAATTGCTCACCCCTCCCCCCAAAAGGCATGCTGGCATTTTAATTATAGGTCTGTAGACAGTGAAAGATATTTGGAGCTTGGAAATAAAGAATTGACATTTCCTTGTAGAGTAAGTCCTCAGAGAGGTTATTACAGGATTTTCAACTAAGGCAAGAACAGCTTTGGATAGTTAATGCTCATCAGGACATAGACTGGGGCTTTTCGCTCTTTCTGTAGCTAAAATTCAGGAGATTTTTCAAAAACTAGTTTCCTTATAATGCTTCATGGACTCCTACGTATGGGCACATGTTCTTCTGTGCTCTCCTCCCCCAGAAACTCAGTGGTTACTGGGGGATCGAAATAGTGTGAGGCTTCTGAATCCTTTCATATATCCCCATTTCTCTTCTCAGGGTTCCACATTTCCTATGTTCAGTGCTCTACCCGCATGCTGAGAACTCATCAGATCACAGACAAACCATTGCTTTTGGCTTGCAGAGATTTTGACCTTGCTGCAATGGATTATTTTAGGATAGTTATATATGATCCCCTTTTTTCTAATCATGCCTTGAGCTGAGAATTAGTGACTTGAGGTCATTATTTTCTTTATAAGCTATGCTTGATCACTATTGATAATCACCCCACCCCACAGTCCTTGTGTGTTTCTTCCCGTCTCTTCTATTCAATGGCCGTAGCTGCTTGGATTCCCTAAACTTGGCTGTTTCAACCCTGCATGCTATAGGCTAACAGATTCTCATTCTTGAGTACTATTACTACAACTTTCTGCCCTTATCCCCAACTTTCCAGGCAATTAATCCCAGAATCCTTCCCTCCACCCTTTCTTGAGATGTGGAATCACTCCAGTTTCTATTTCTGAACTAGTCGGGGTTATTAGACAAAACCAGACTCTTTTCATCAGGTTATATGAAACCTACAACAGGCTTGCTGGATTTCAAAAGAGACCTCAAAATACAGTGGTTCAAACAACATGACAGTTGAGGAGAATACAGGCAATCCAAGGTAGATTGGTGGCTTGGCTCTATGAAGTCACCCAGGGAGTCTGGTTCTTTCTCTGAATTGTCCTATCATCTCCTCAAATGTTGCTCCTATTCACTAAGTCAAAGCCAGTGTCCCAGTACCACATACACATTCATCCCATAAGAGGGAAAATAAGGAAAGGAAATGAAAGCAAGTTCCTTTTGAAGAAGTGATATGGCAGTTAGATTCATGACTTCTGCTCATGCCTCCTGGATGACAATTTAGTCACATGGCCATGCCTGGCTGTGAAGTAGACTGGAGATTTTAGGCTCCAGCCCTGTGGCCCTTTGCCCCCCTGAAGCTCTAACCCTAACCCTAACCCTAAAAGGAAAGGGGGAAAATAAGTATTGGGAAACAGCGACCACCACACTGACTCTGGTTGATTTAAGTAGAAAAGAAAGATGAAGGAGCTCACAGAAACACCAAGAAGTTTTGAGAAGAAGGCTCAAAACAAGTAGAAGAAAAGCAGTCCAGAACCAAAGAGAAAATCATAATTTCAGGATCTAAGTAGAGAGCACTGCTTCTGGTACCACTGATCACTGGACCCCAGAGCTCGCACTCTTGCCACCAGCACAGGAAACCAGGCAGACCATGTGACATACATGGAGTGATACTTCTCAGATCTTCAAGAGAAACTCTTATAGGAGCAGAGTTGACTGCAAGCTGCCAGCTACTGACCTGCCATCACTGAAGCCATGCCTCCCAGAGCTGCTTTCCAAGAAACTGGTGCTGGCCCATTCCTGCCCAATGCAGGATTCTCCAAAGGGCAACTGTGATCAGTGGAAAGATGGCTTCCCAAAGATGTCCTAACCCCAGAACCTATGGGTGTTACTGTATAGGCAAAGGGGGAGGGGCTGATTTAATTTTGAGATGGGAGTTTATCCTGGATGATCTAGTTGGGCCTGAGGTCATCACAAGGATCCTCATAAGAAGGAAGCAGGAGATCATAGAGGGGATTGGAGGGATGTAGCCATATGCCAAAGAATGCTGGCAATCTCTAGAAGCAAGGAACAGCTTCTTCCCTGGAATCCTCAAGAGAAACCGGCCCTGTTGACATGTGGATTTAAACCTGTTAGATTCATTGCAGACTTTTGTCCTCCAGAACTGTAAGATGATAAGCTTCTCGATCCTTCGTTAAAACCATCAGAAATGAATGTAACGACTTTCCCCTGGCTATTCTCCTTTGGCTGGGCCAAGATCTTCTGAGTTGTGCTGCTGTCTGAGGCTTTTTTCCTCCTTACCTCCTTTCACAGCTATCAGACCTGCCTTTCTGTCTAATGGCTCTCCACCAAATCCCACTCCCTCTTTATCCTCCAGTGCTGTTTTCCCTAATAAATCTTTTGCAGCTCTAATCTCATCTCGACATCTGCTTCTTGGAGAATCTGCACCAACGAATGCTCCCAGCTCCGGGAAACCAGAGGTTTTAGCTGTCCTCCACCCCACCTATCCCCATTCCCCAGAATGGATTCTCTACTTCGCCTCTTTTTTTGACTCACTAGCTTCCAATTCACGGTACAGGGCCAGTGCCTGATTGATGAACCCCAGTCCCATTATCCCACTCCCAGGGTGGGGGGTGCTGAGAAAGCAAGTCTCTGATCTGCTTGACTCCATAACGGAGCAGGGCTCTAACTCCCAAGATTCATAAAGCATCTGAGCCTTCCCTGAGAATGAAAAGTGGGTCCATGTCCCGCACAGTGCTCCAAATGGCAAATACCTATGACACTATCTCCCCTCCAATAATCAAAACCCACTCTGTGTGGCCAAGAGATATCTAGGATTCTTTCCCAAGAATTTCTGAGGATTTACGAGAGAAGCTAATGTCTTTTGCTTAGTTACTGCTACCAGTCAACTCTTGCATATCCTGACCTCATCTTCCTATCACTTGTCTGTCCTGTGTGGACACGAGCTTTTCCCATTATTCCAACAACACAGCTATAGAGTGTGACAAAACTTTACTGAGCATCTGGGAACAACCCGAGGAGTCATACCCCTGAAAAGAGAGATATAAAACCTGCTGTCATGTTCCTATAGCCCACTGACATAGCCTTGTCAAAGGGATCCTTACAACTACACTCTGCCCTACACAACTACACTGCCCACCACTGTAATACTAAAATCCATTTCTCCTCCCTAGGAGCTCTCTTCATCCCCTCTCTGCCCATCTCCACCCTCCCGTGGCCTGCTCCTCTCCTGAGGAAACCGATTAGAGAGAAAAAAATCTATTCACAAGTACATCTCTAGAGAGCAGCTTAGTTTTTCTGTCTTAATCTTTCTCTTTCAGAATGGAAGCATGGCTCTGTCTTTGTTTAACCAAAAAATAAATAGATAGATAAATATTAAAAATAAACTATTACAATGTTTTTCCAATCAAAAAGATGGTCTCACTGAAGATGAATTCTGCCTCCACTCCTTGAGTAATAGGGACAAATTCTAGGTAGGTTTAAAAATAGCAATGTCCCTAAACTTACCTTGGCCCACTCTACCCCACCCCCAAACATACACACACATGTAGGTAGGTGGGTAGATGATACATGATGATGATAGATAGGTAGGTAGATAGATAGATGATAGATAGAGATAACAGATAGAAGATAGATAAAAAGATGATAGATAGGATAGATTATAAATAGAAAGAAAGACAGATATAAATTGTGAGCTTCACTTCCTCAGGAAAACACTCCATTACCGTGTTGGCTTGCCAGAACTCTCCAGTTTTCCCACAACTGCCTCCAAATCAGCATTCCCACATGGCCTCTGCTCTCAGTCAGGGGCCCCACTATATGGCAGCACCCCTAGCAGAAGCTCACACTTTCAGAGATGCAGTGCCTGCTGGCTGCCCAACCTGCCATCATAGGAATCATCATAGGAATATCATTCCATCATAGGAATATGGTGTTTTGGGAGTCCTCACACTGGTCCTCCAGCTGACTCTCCTTGGTTCCAATCATCCCATCACACAGCCTTGGTTGGGTGTTTGACGATATCGTGAATCAAGCTCCACCAAATAAAAACCACTGAGGGGACATTCAGGTAACTTTTAGGGACAAACCACTCCTAGTGGGTTAGGGGGAAGGCAACTGCACAGGAGCCTTTGACCCTCTCCCTTGAATCTTCCCCCCTTTATTTAGAATACTCTACTTTCTGTCCCTATCACCCCTGGTCCATCTCCCCTACCACAGACATAGACAAAGCACCAACCACAAAGCAGAAGAAAAGACCAGTTAAAATTCTTCAGAGGTGAGTAAAACTTGACCTGAATAGGGCTGTTCTTTTCTTTCACAAAACAAACTATCTAAATAAATGGAAACTTAAATCCCTTTCCCTTTCTTCCTTGGCCCAGGGAACACTGGATTCTTCCAGTGGACTCTGGTAAAAACAAAAGAAAACAGTAAAGGATATAATTTTATAAATATCTAAAGGCCGGGGCACCTGGGTGGCTCAGTGGGTTAAAGCCTCTGCCTTCGGCTGGGGTCATGATCCCAGGGTCCTGGAATCGAGCCCCGTATTGGCCTCTCTGCTCGGCAGGGAGCCTGCTTCCTCCTCTCTCTCTGCCTGCCTCTCTGCCTGCTTGTGATCTCTGTCTGTCAAATGAATAAATAAAATCTTAATATATATATATATATATAGGCCAGTGCCCCTAGGTGTCTCGGTCACTTGAGTGTCTGACTCTTGGTTTCGGCTCATGTCATGATCTCATGGGTTGTGGGATCGAGCCCCTCGTTGGGCTCCCCATTCTGGAGGGAGTCTGCTTGAGATTCTCTCCCTCTGCCCCCATCCCTCATCATGTTCTTCTCCTCCCTCTCCAAAATAAATTTTAAAATATTTTTAAAAATCTCTAGACCAAATTTATAGTGTGAAGTTTTCTGACAACTGCATTCTGATAACAAATTGGTTGACCCGAGCTAGGATTTTTTTTCCTTCTAGTCCTGCTTTTATATTGTTGTTTTGCTTTTATGTTTGCATATGGCCTTGGGCTTTTGCTCATTCCATCCCGCTCTATTCCACCAATAGGCCAGCAGCAATACAATAGTATTGCCTGTTACTACAAATAGCTGCCATTTATTGATCATCTACCACACCCGGGCACTTTATTTCATTATTTTCTAATGAAAATAATAATATACAAAAAATAGATATTTGAGGAACAGTTCCTACACACCCGGTTTTATTTGCCTTGAACCCTCACAACTACCCTAAGGGGTAGGCATTATTGTCACCATTTTAGAGATAAGAAAAGTGAAGTCGATACCATTAATTTCACTTAGCAGGTGAGTAAATGAGGCTTAGAGAGGTTAAATCACAGAGTTATTAACTGGCAGAGACAGGATTTGAGCCAAAGTATTGATTTTTAAAATCCACTTAAAAAAAAAGTATCAGCTCCCCCAAGAAATGAATACACCTCCTCACAACCAGAGAACTCTTTACCCAAAGAGGCTGCATCTTGGATCATTCACAAGGGAGAGATGTGATAAGGCTAAGAACACTGTTGGGTTAGGACAGCGCCATTCAGGACCACGTTCTCCCCCCATCTTTTTATTTTAGTTTTTTTCTGAGAAGCGAATACCTTAAGTTTGCTTCCTTTATTCCCCTTAATCCTTATTACCTACCAAACCCATCCCCCCACCCCTTCCCCTCTGGCAACCATTGGTTTGTCTCTATAGTTAAGAGTATGTTTCCTGGTTTGCCTCTCTATTTTTCTTCCCCTTTGCTCATTTGCTTTGTTTCTTAAATCCCACAAATGAATGAGATCATATAGTATTTGTCTTTCTCCGACTGACTTTTTACTCAGCATAATATTCTCTAGCTCTATCCGTGTCATTGCAAATGGCAAGATTTCATTCTTTTTGATGGCTGAGTAATATTCCATATATGTTTACATACATATATGTTTACATATATACATTTACACACATATATACACACATATACATATGTACTTATACATATATATGATATATATGTCATATCACATATATATGATATATATGTTAGACATATATGTATATATGTCTGTCTCATATCTTCTTTACCCATATATCACTCCGTAGACACTTTGGCTATTTCCACAATTTGGCTACTGTAGATAATGCTGCTATAAACATAGGGGAGCATGTATCCCTTTGAATTAGTATTTTTGTATTCTTTGGGTAAATAACCAGTAGTGTGATTGCTGGATTATATGGTAATTCTATTTTTAACTCTTTGAGGAAACTTCATACTGTTTTCCACAATGGCTGCCCCAGTTTACATTCCCACCAGCAGTGCAAAAGGGTCCTCCCTTCTTCACATCCTCATCAACACCTGTTGTTTCTTCAGTTGTTGGTGTTAGCCATTCTGACAGGTGCGAGTCAGTATCTCATTGTAGTTTTCATTTGCGTTTCCCTGATGGTAAGTGATAATGGACATCTTTTCATGTGCAGGACCAAGTTCTTAATTAACTCCATTCATCTCATGAAGAATTCTGATTAGTGTTTCCTCTCCCATTTTGGGTAATCCTTTCTCTTCTCTGGGAAAATGCCGGACTTACAAGCATAGGCCACGATATTTAGTATAACATTGTCAATAACATCAAAGAGGCCCAACCTTCCTAAACTCCTCAGCAGGGACATGTCCTTGAGCACACATGGTGGCTCTTCCCTGATCTCAGAGTGAAAGGTGATGAAGACAGCGGCGATGGCATCAGACAGATCTGCCTTCCATTGGTTTCCCACATGGAAGAAATGTGACCTTTGTCAAGTAACCAATGGTGCCTTGAGTTCTTCATTTGTACATGAGAGCAGACCTTTTTAGAAGTTGCAGTGTGCATTAGAATCAGCATCTGGAGGGTACCCAAATCACAGCAGACCTGTAATAAACGGTAGCTGTTATTGTAAATTGATTTCCAGGGGCTTAGAAGTTTGGCTACACCTTTATGTTAGGTGAAATTACAGATGGTACTAATGAAACAGATCAGTATTTTGCATTTAACTCTTGTGGATGGTTGAGAAGATGGGTTCCTATGATCGTTCTAAATGTTTTCTTTGGGCTGATCTTTGCAGTACAACAGAAAGATAATAGATGAGATGGGTTGCCAAAAGGCTTCCCCCTACCCCTGTGGGCATATCATTAGATGGAATTAGGCTGACTTCAACCAGTTCTTCTCTATCTGGTCTCTGAATTAGTGGCTCGGGCTTGAATTGACACACAAGCCTTAACACTGAGCTGATTGTGCTGCTTTTGGTTTCTTTGACATTATTTCTAACACTAAATTTAACAAGTCATTACTTCCTCTTTTGTTACATTGTAGTGTGAGTAGTTTAATGCCACCTAATATTCAAAATGAGCCTGTTCATGCTCGTGGTGTCAGGCACAAAGCTATGAGCTCCTTATACATTGTTTCCCAGCTTCTAGAACAACCCGATGAGGTAGAGATTTTGTCTCAGAAATGACTCAAGTTCAGGGAGTTTAAGTGACTTGCCTAAAGTCACTAACCTAATAAGTAGCAGAACCAAGTCTGTCAGATTTCAGAATTGATGGAGGGAATTAAAACACTTCATAAGTCTAATTTTCTTGGGGTTTTATTTTGTTTTGCTTAGTTTGGTTTGATTTAGTTTCTTCATCAGCCTAATAAGTTTTCACCTCCTGGCAGTCTTCCCTGTCTGTCTGAGCTCCCATAGTGTCCTTCACAGTTGATTATAGCTCTTACCACACTGAGTGAAATCTATGGGTGTTTGCCTTCTGGCTTCTCCTTCTAGACGGAGCGCCATGGACAACATCATCTTAGCTTCCCTAGTGCCTCACACAGCAGCATAGCAAGGGCTCAGGGCAAATTCATGGATGTGAGCTGCCACATGGAAGCCTTAGGTCAATATTAGAACTGAACACTTGTGCTAAAGTGGAAACCTTAAGGTACAGTAGACCAGTAATTCTTAAATTGTTTGCTAAAGAGTGTGTATATGTTTATGAGAGTGTGCGTCTGAGTGTGAGCACGTGTGTATATGTGGGCGATGACAGCATGTACCTCGAGTGCTCTCCCCTCCCATCATACTTTCAATCTCAGTATCACTAGGCCCATGGAATTTTCTTTTCTAACCTTGAACATCAG
Organism: Taxidea taxus jeffersonii; assembly: GCA_003697995.1. Taxonomy (NCBI): domain Eukaryota; kingdom Metazoa; phylum Chordata; class Mammalia; order Carnivora; family Mustelidae; genus Taxidea; species Taxidea taxus. The sequence goes on from ML101664.1 coordinate 36,960, forward strand.
AACTCCTCTGTCTCCTTTAAACAAAACCCCTCATTTGACCTGTTGTTCTCTCTTCCTTATTTCCCTTTCTTCACACAAGACATGAGGCCTAACCCCACTTTAACTAAACTCTGAATACACTACCATTTGTTTCATGTTGAAAACAATAAGGAGGACCAGACAATATTGTTCATTCAAAATGAATAGTCTAGCCCCATTGTTCTTTGAAAATAATAGCAAAAGTAAAATGATATAATGTTTACCATGTGCCAGGGACTGTTCTAAGCCCTTTACTTCCTTCACTCATTTATTCCCCACAACAGTCCTGTGAGGTAGGTACTATTACCCCAATTCTACAGATGAGGAAACTGAGGTACAAGCAGGGCAAGTAACTTGCCTTGGGGTCACAGAGCTTGTCAGTAGTGGAGTCAAATGGCAAAACCAGGCAGGCAGGCTGTCTCTAGAGCTCGTGGCAGCCCATCACCCCGGCCTTTTTTAGATCATTATCAAATGAAGTTCATGAGAGTGTTGACCTTATTTCAGTTGTCTAAGTTGGAAATTACAGAATCTTCAAATTAGAAGGGACCTTGTAGTCTAACCTAACTCAATTTCTTACCCACTGCAAAATCCCTTCTGGAACTTTCCAGATGGATGGGTATTCATTCAACTCTGCTTAAGTACTCCCAGTGACAGGGAAGAAATACTGTAATATGAATGTGAAATATAAACTGTCCATGGATAAATTATTGTATAATAAAAACATGCCTAATGGCTACACTCCCCTAATAGTTTTTTTTAATATGAAAACTTGTCTTGATAAAATTGTTTCTTAAAAAAAACTTTTAGTATAATTTATCTTGAGATACCTAAGCTTTCCTTTCCTACCTCCTTATTAATGGGCTTATTTTCAAAAAGGAAAGTACAGCAAAGATAATAGACAAAAAAGAAATAGTCACATTTGCTTAAATTGTTGTTTGGGGGTTAAAAATGAATGCTAACAGTGAATGAGAGATCTTTTTAATATTTGTCATTAATTTCCCACATATACTTTTAAAAACTACTATGGTATTGTTTTCTCCCACTATTTAAAAAATCTGTTTGAGGGACACCTGGGTGGCTCAGTCAGTTAAGTGGTTGCCTTCGGCTCAGGTCATGATCCCAGGGTCCTGGGATCAAGTCCCACATCTGGCTCCCAGCTCAGCGGGGAGCCTGCTTCTCCCTCTGCCTGCTGTTCTCCCTGCTTGTGCACACTCCTTCTCTCTCTCTCTCTGGCAAATAAATAAATAAAATATTTTTTAAAAATAATAAAAAATCTGTTTGAAATGAACCACTGGAAAAATTAAAAAAACATCATAAATCATGTTAAATAGAACAATTTCTTTGATATTAATCCTCAGTTAAGATGAAAATATCCATTGCAGCTGTTCATTAGGTATGTTCTTAATTCGTGTTTATGCCACAGCAGGGGAAGAAAACCCAGAATCCCAGAATATTGAAGAAATTTCTAAATGCTAGTGTTACACAAAACTTGCAAGTATATAGTACTGTGGGAGACTATGATGCCATCACGTCTAAAAGTGTGAACTCTGGAATTAGACTGCCTGCAGTCTCCATCCCCTTATGGGAATGGTCAATGTTCTTAGAATAATGCCTAGCATTTTAGGTGCCCAATAAATGTTAATCAATGTTTTCGTACTCCGGTGGGATCTTTTTAGAAATGTAGGCATAGCTTGGGATTGAGAATGTGGGGGTCAGGCTCAAATCCTGGAATCCAAAATTTTCTAACCATTTTCTTTGATTTATCCGAAGAACTGATGCTCACTGATAGCCCATGATGGACATATCAAAGCTCCAACGAGAGACAGGACCATAAGGAAGTACATGAGTGTTGTAGGTATGATGTGACCAAGACCCATATTAGGTAAGATGCCAACAGCTGGGGCCCCCCGGAGACCAGAGAGCCACTCCCAGAGTCATCAGGGGAATCAACACACAAATATTTCCCAAGCCTGAGGTAGCTTGACACTGAGCAGTCTCTGCGTGTACCTCCTTGTCATGGAGGAACAGCCCCAGACCAGGTTTCCAATCACCTGGATTTTCATCCTGGGTCTGCCCCCTGTCAAATTCAGGCAGGTCACTTAGATTTTCTGAGGCTGTTTTCTGGTAATAGTATTTGTTTTCTGTCTACCTTAAGGTTATTGAGATACTGTGTAGGAAAGTGCACTGAAACAAAATTTCAGAGTACTATCTACACAAATGTCTCATTTTATCACTATTATACCTGTCTTCTAACACAATTACTGACTTCCCCTGGCTTAGCAAGCAGGGCTAGGAGGCCTGCTGAGGCAAAGGAAACTGGCTACATGTGATAAATATGGGCAAAAACTTCCTTTTTGTCTTCTTCTGCTTCTTCTTCGTTTTCTCCCCCTGCCCCTCTCCCCCTCTCCCTTCTTCTTCTCCTTCTCCTTCTTCTTCTTCTTCTTCTTACCTTACAAGCCTAAGTTGAGGCTGGGCCCATAGCAAATACTACTGAAATCTCATGGACTGATTTGAAAGAGTTCACTTTACCTTGCGTTCTTAGGAGAGAACTTAGCAGTTTGCCAGTGGGCAACAATGTTGACATCAAATGCTCAGTTTAAAACACCATTCCAGGGACGCCTGGGTGGCTCAGTTGGTTAAGCGGCTGCCTTCGGCTCAGGTCATGATCCCAGCGTCCTGGGATCGAATCCCACATCGGGCTCCTTGCTTGGCAGGGAGCCTGCTTCTCCCTCTGCCTCTGCCTGCCTCTCTGTCTGCCTGTGCTCGCGCTCTCTCTCTCTCTAACAAATAAATAAAATCTTAAAAAAAAACCCACCATTCCAAGTAAAAAGAAGTAAGTCCTAGAAACAACTCAAATGGCAGAGTAAAAATAGGGCAGTTTCTACACATGCTTTAGTGCAAGGAAGCAACAATATAGCTTGCTATGGGTGTTCAGTGTTGTGATCAAAGTGAATAAGCAATGAATATTATGTAATAATAGACTATTTGCCTTTCTTTGTTAGGCAATTCTCTAAAATCCCTCTGTGTTAAAGATTTAAATATAAAAGTGTCCCTAACTAGAAAAATTTTCCCTATTATGTCATTTTTAATGATTAGATGTGGCATTTCCTCCATCTTAACGAAATAATTATTGTCATTCAACTGAGTGATTTTATCCATTAAAAGGAATAACAGGGGTGGAGTGGCATGGTCACAGGGTCCTCAGAAGGTCATAGAATCTTAAAGCCAGGAAGGGCTTCACTAAAACCCCGTCT